>AYEL01086142.1:0-73848 GCA_000484575.1 Olivierus martensii
GTACAGTCGGTTCTAAAATGTATTGCAGGTTGATCCTGGAGGATGAGAAACCGGTTGTTGTTCGATTGTAGCACCAGGAATAGTGACGACGAGCGTATTGACGTAAAATAGAATCATCCGTTGTTATAGGAAATATAACTTTATTGCTGATATCATATACATTTACAAATTAAAATCCGTAGATTAAATAAAAAATACATAATTATAAGCAATAATACTTGCAATCTGCAATAATAATTTATTCTTCTAAATACTTCATAAAATATTTACTCAAGATAAAACACAATTTATTATGTAATTAAAATGTATTTTTCATATAAATAGTAAAGAATTCAACAACTACAGAAAAATAAACAAACTTTTGAAATAAATTCAAAAATAAAAGTCTTTCTTTTAAATAAAATATAAATAATAAATGTATAGTTTTGAATAATTTAAATAAAGATTAAAAACTTAAATTGCAACCGATATTTCAACAAAATTTACAGAATATTAATCTAAAAACAATTACTATAAAATTTCATAATTGACTTATTACTTCCAACAATAAAAGAGTAAGTTAGTTCTTATTATTGACAATTTCTGTAATCTTAATTGTATATAATTCTATAGAATGTAAGCTGATCAAACATATTATTTATCTTTGTTTAGCCTAATTTCTATAAAAATTTCTTAAATTAACATTTAAATAATATTCATAGTGACAATATCTAATTGTGCTATTATTTTATCATGTTTGTAAATAGCAATATGGTAATTTCATTCTTTAATAATTTGCACATAAATTTTACTTTGTTACAAAAAATGTTAAAAACAAAAATTATTCTTATGTAAATTACAGTTATTTACTGTAAAGCAAATCATTTCTTCCAGATTTTAGTTTTGGTATTTTTTCCCAAATACGTTTCTTCCTTCTTAATTTGATGAATTGTGTTTTCATTAAACCAATGTAAATAAAACTATTTTATTTTAAAAGAAGCTATTTGCAACTAAAAGGTCTTTAACTAAACAATATTTATGTTTTATCTTGTGAATTGAATATTTAGTAAAGTCTTAATTACTTAAAAAAGCTCAGTTTTTATTGAAAAGTTGATTGTTTTAAGTAAAGATGAAATAATCTTGTAAATATCATTGTTATGAATTAAATTATCTTTAATATTAAGGATCAAACTTACTTTAAAATTTATTTTATTTAAATTTATTTTTAATAATTCTAATGATATCTTTGCAAAAGCTTTTAGATATCCCCAGCTGTTTATTAAGATTTATAACTATCAATTATGTTTAAATTTTTTTAATATTTCAAAGAATTAACAAAATTATAATGATATAGAATTTATTTTAATTATTCTATCTTAAAATTTATTTTAATTATTCTATCTTAAAAGTTTTTATAGCACATTTTTAACCTTATATTTGGGTAAATAAGTATTTTAGGTAAGTGTAAAATGAATAGTGTGAATGTAACTTTTAACAAAATATATTATTATTCTGAATACATATAAAATAAATGAATGAAAATAATTGCATAATATGAAAATTAATTTATTTAAAAAATTTTCTAAATGAAACAAAATGATTTTAGATATTTATGATTACTATATATAAGAATATCAATGTTATAGCTTACCTTTGCGTGGTATTAGAGTCTTTAACATATATATACAAGTTTCATCCGAAGCCCATGCATGCATTTTTCTATAAGAGTCTCGACCTTTTTCTGTCAACTTATCCCATGGTTTTGGTTTTGAAAGTAATTCACTAACAGTTCCTTGGGATAAACCAAGGATAAACTTGGCAAATAAACGTTGTCCAATGTTATGAACACTTAGAAGTTCTCGCACACACCGGGAAATACTCAAAGTATTTAAAGTTTCATTTGCATATTTGTCTATATTTTGTTTGAGGCACTCTTGGAGCTTTTCTAGTGATGTAACCTCGGTGGGGGAGTCTTTAGCACTTGGTGATGACTCCACTGGAGGTTTGATGCTAGTGATAGATAGTTCCGTTCCAGAGGACCGGGTGTCCTCACAAGATTTTGGGGTAGCAGGGCAACTATTACACTCCTCTTTTGCCACCGTTTTCGCATACCTGGACACGATCTCCTCACCTAATAACGAGCTGAATGCCTCGACGTTTTGAAGTGGAGGAGGAAAAGCATTCCCCACAGAAAGAGGTGTTCCTGCAAGAAAGGTGCAGAACCACTGGGGTTTAAAAGAGATTTTCTTATTTACAACAAATAAAATATTCCAGAAGTTAGGGATATTTAAATACAAAATGGGTTGTGAAGTAAATGGAATACACAATATAAAAATATGAAGAAAAAGCATGCTTCAGAACCAGAATATAAATAATATGAAATTTATAAAACAGCGTTCATACACCTTTCTTGAGTAGCCTCTGAAGTGTGTCATCACAGAAGCAAAGCCATGCAAAATTACTTGATAGAATCACATTCACATTATTTGTAGACTATGTAAGATTATATTTTACAGAAATTTTTATTAAAAAGTAAGCAAAAAGAAATTAAAATAAAAAAATAAATATTAAAGCTGAATATCAATATTAAATGAGAAAATTAATTAAAAATATGATTAAAAGTTCTAATGTTTGACATTATAGTTTTATACAAATACAGTACAGTAAAAAGTGAATAGTAAAATCCAATAATGGTAAAGCTTTTACCTGCTGAATCTGCATTAGATATCTTTAAAGAAGTATTTTCTGACTGAAGTGATTTTGTTTTTTCTAAAAGTAATACTTCTAATGGTTTGGTGGTCTTAGCTTCTCCAGATATGGTATTTCCACCCTGATCATCTGGTGATGAATTACCCCATGTTTGTGATGTTCCAAATTCCATTGATTTCAGTATACTAAAATAAAAATTATATTTTTATAAAATACTAATTATTAATATAAGTAAATTACATTATACTATAATTTAAATAAAATATTCAAAATAATAATTCTTTTAAATTTTCGTTATTATTTATTGATTAATTATATTTTAATATTTCAACTCTTGATAAATTATATTTTCTAATAAATTATTTTACATAAAGCAGAATAATTTTTGTGCAGTTATAAATCTGACTAAGCATTTTATATTTGTTCTTTGAGATTTTCTCATAATTAATATTCTTCAGGAAATGTTTTTGATAACAAAATTACATATAATTCTTACTGTATATTTAAATCTGTGATACAATATTATGTTATGAAGTAAAAAATAATATTTTGCATAATCTCATGTCTTACGTTTATTTCTACTTTATTTTCTTGAGAACTGTAATATAAATGTTTTTTAAATAACAAATTGCATATTGATGCAGACTATTAAATAAATTAATTAAAACTATTCATTATAAATGAAATGCAAAAGCCAAAGTCTAATATGTTATATTAATCAATAATTGGTAGTGAATTAATAGATCTAACAGATAAAGCTATACAAATAGTCCTCAACTTACAATGGAGTTCAGTTCCAAAAATTTCAAACCTGTCATCATAAATGAGAAATGGTCAGAAGTTGAAAATGCCCAAAATATATAGATTTCTCACTACTAATTTTGCAGGACACTATATATTATCTTAATAAACCTAAAAAACACAAAATTACAAGAAATAGATACAAACAAGAATACTTTCCTTATATATATCAAACCAATAGATATGGAAAACGAACCCACATCAACTGCATTGACCAATAGCTGAATTTATCAATGACATTCTCATTGTAAATACAAGTTGGTTGTAAATCAAGACAATCATAAGTCGAGAACTATTTGGATTATTGTTGAAAATAAAAATCCAAAATATTAAAATTTATGAAACTAATTATTTAATTGGTTAGTCAAATAAATTCAATTGATTTATCATTTACATAAATTCTAGATTCAACTGGACAGTCTTCATCAAGAAGACTGTGATTTGCTAATATTATTATATTATTAGTTAAGTTTTGCTGATTTTTTTATATTATTAGTTAGTTATTTCTAATTAAGTCTATATTTCATTAATTAATAAGTAAATAGTTGGTTTTCAATAATAGCAAAGAGACAAACTAAGCACTATGCAGAAATAGATCTTTATTTCAGAAAGATCACAGCTTTTTTATCCCACAAAAATTTTGCGGGAAATTTTGACCTAAAATTTTGTTTTGGAAGTTTTAATTTCAGTCTAGAATTGGTAGAAAGCTTGCGTTTTCGACTTCTAAACGATGGATTAACGTGGGATGATGTATTTTTTATTTTTAATCGATTTTTATTGGAATTTAATCAAAATTTAATGAAAATATTGCATTTATTCAATAATTAAAATTTTGCCACAGCTCTTCATTGTGCTACTGAAAATGCTTTTCTTTTTAGCTTATGTTGAATTTACAGTTTGGTGCTTGGAATGTTTTTCTGGGGAACCTTTCAATTTTCTGTCGATAAAATTATGTTGTTACCATTAATAGGCCCAAAAAATTTCAAATTGATTTTAACAATATACTTAACCTGGTTTTACCGATGTGCAAGTCTCATTTTTGAGTTGGCTATACCATGAAATTTGCAGTGGTAGCCAATTGTCTACTCAACTTTTTGAAATTTGTCAAGTCCTGATTATATTCTATAACACAAAATCTTAATAAGAACTTAATTAGATCACATTATAGAAGCAATAATTGTATATATCAAGTATTTGATTTTAATAGATCTTTTTATAAAACTCAAAAATCATGCAAATATTAAGAAAACATTATGGCACATGAAATAATGAATTATACCAAATTCAATAATCATATGATCTCTGACTTTAGAGATCACTATTAACATAACTATTATCAATATTAACTTAAAAACTGTATATTTTAGAAACTTCCAAATTATAAAGTTGTAGAGGATCATTTAATTAATCTAAAAATTATTTTGGGCATTTGTAAGGGAAAATTTTGGAGAAAACAAGGAATAAAATTTTTTAAATTTGGTAGAAGCAATTAAGGGATTACAACTGTGATCTCCAATGTTTTGGAATAGTTAAATCTGTATTTTATCAGAGATTTTGTAATTGAGTGAAAAGCAATGCATTGCAATACTGTTAAGCATTTATTCAAAACAAAAAGTTAAAACAGGTATTTAACGTGACTGCCTTAATTTGTGATACCCATTTGTATCCTTTTTATTGTTCATTTGACATTTGCAAAAAAAGAATAAGGGAAATGTTTGCAATTGTATAACAGATCATTACTGGAGATCTGCAACAAATGTCGATGGTATCTGTTAGACACAATCTTTTAAGAAACCCATACAAAGTAGTCACATGGCATGAAATTAATTGAGCATGATAGCCATAACATATTTCACTTCTTTGCTTATCCATCATCCAGGAAAGAATTCATTTAGGTATTGGCAGACTTGATGGAAATAATGAGATGAGGATCTATTATTCTGAAATAACAGCTGAACAGTATCTTGTAACTTTGTTATTCACAATTTCTAAAAGCATGTTTTTCCAAAATTTTATACAAAAGCTGGTATTCAAAAAAGTCATCTAAAATTTTACATTTCTGTTTTTTGCAATGATATATTACATTAACAATTTATTTATATTACTAGATGTGATGCTAAAGATATTTATTAATAGTTAAAGTAAAACTAAAGTTTATCCTGTCTATGGCAAATAATTTGTTTTTCCTTTAAGCCATGCAAGTGGAATTTCTTCTCATCTGAGAAAGTAACTGACTTCCACTACTCAGTGATCCATTTGACATGATCTTGACACCAATTCAATCAGCCTTTTTTTATTTTTGTGGGAGGAGAAGTTTCTTCTTAGGATGACTGGCTGCAAATTCATTTTGGAAGAAGTAGGTTGTGACTATTTCTGCACTTGCTACTCCTTGTTCTTCTCATTCTCTTCTCTGTTTAAAGGAAAGCATATAGGAATGTTAGCAAGTGCAGAAAAATTCAGAAGACTCCGCCTTCAAAATAATTTGTAGCAATGTTTCAACTTCTGAGAATTACTGATATCATTCTAAGGCTTGGTTCTCACATGCAGCAACAGACAAAACAAATTATTGATGGAACCTTGACATTCCATCACTGTTCCATGGCTGCTATGCAAAGTCGCTAATAATAACAACTAAATATAACCTAATCGTTCTAACAACTCTGCAAATCCAGAGTTTGGCCTGAGCTCAGATCTTACTACTTTGTTTTTGATTTAATTATATTTATGTTAACCTTTAGCGCTCCAACGCCTAGCTATGCTAGACACGCTTGCTCCGTCTAACGCTCAGCTGCTATGCAAAGTCGCTAATAATTACAACTAAATATAACCTAATGGTTCTAACAACTCTGCAAATCCAGAGTTTGGCCTGAGCTCAGGTCTTACTACTTTGTTTTTGATTTAATTATATTTATGTTAATCTATCAAGAATTAACATCTAACCAGCAAAACAAACAACTGGAAATTTGCAAGTAGAAGTCTCAAATAAGTATTAGAACTAAACCGACAAAAACAATGTTAGAAACTAATGATGATAAATTGAATAAATTCTTAAAACAAGTTAAATAACAAAAATATAAATTTATTACAATCAAAACACTTACAAAAGTGTAAACAAAGCTTTATTTAAACAATAATAAAGCTAAATTCAATAACTAACAAAACTTATTTATCAAAATTCAAATATCCAAATTCAAAATATTCACAATAACTATATTCTTAAATCTTAATTAATTTCTAATATCTCCACTACCATTACAACCGATAAACTTTAAGCAATTGTTGACCTTTACAAGAAATTGAATGTCACTATTCCAGTTCTGTTTCAATACAACACCTCACCGTGTCGTTGGTCACGTACGGTTTTGTACTGAGTGGCTTACAGTCCCGAACTTGGCTCATTTTGATTCTAATAAATTTATATTTTTGTTACTTAACTTATTTTGAGAATTTCTTTAATTTATTAGCATAAGTTTCTAACATTATTTTTGTTGGTTTATTTCTAACACTTATTTGATATGTCTAGTTGTATGTTTCCGGTTGTTTTGTTTTGCCAGTTAGACATTAATTCTTGATAGATTGTTTTCAATTTGATTATATTTAAGTTAGAAAGTAGTAAAAGACCTGAGATCAGGCCGAACTTTGGATTTGCAGAGTCGTTAGACGGTTAGGTTAATTATTATTGTATTTATTTATTATTATTGGTATTCGTTAAAATCAGCTACTTTGCAAGAAAAATCACAACAAAAGTCATATGCATATATAAAATTTAATGCAACTTTGACAAGTTATATTCAATTTTGTGATCAAATTAATAGAGAATAACATTCTAAAGAAAGTATTGTCTTTAGAAAAATACCAATAATATGAAAATCAAATAAAGGACAAAAGAAACAGCTAACTAGGCCAGTCGTTGCAATGACTATCCAAAACCTCAATTCAGTCATAGGTGAAAGTTCAAATTAACAGTAAAACTCATGAATACTGTTATTTAATGAAGGCGTTACTTTTAATTTAAATATAGTTATATTTTTTGTCAAATGTTTTTAATTGCAGAAATAAAATATTTAAAGTTAATAATAGATATGTTTAAACAAAATATATATAATATATTGGAAAACATGTTTTTTAAATTTTAATTTTGCTGCTGTTAAATTAAAATTTTTGAGTTTTTAGATAATTTTTGTTGGAAAAGATCTACAAACTACCTCTATGCAGTTTATAAATCCAGTGATTAGGGTTGGGAATTTTTATTACTTATGCTATGGAGCATATATACATTAGATATATAGACTGTATATAAGATAGGTGATATAACTATTGTAATATGATATATATGTATAAATTATATATTACAATTGTTTCTATGACATGATGATTTTCATATACAGGGTGTTCCTAAAGTCCACCGACAAACTTTCAAGGCAGATTCACTTATGAAAATAAATAAAAAATGTTTAATGAATATATGGTCTAAATGGAACCATTTTCTGAGTTTATATTAAAAAGTTATAACTCAAAAACAGTGCAATGTAGACCAATAACCCTTTAAAGCTAGCCAATCATCATCGAGTACACAAAACATCACGACATGTCACATTTCCAAAACGCATTGCTCGCCTTCTTACTGCCCAGTAGTAAGTAGGAGAGCGACGCAATGCGACCAGTCTTGGCAACACGATGCGTTGTGATACTTTGTGTACTTGATGATGATTGGCTAGTTTTAAAGGGCTATAACTCGAAAACAGTGCAATTTAGACCATATGTTCATTAAACATTTTTTAAAAATGGTGCAATTTAGACCATATGTTCATTAAACATTTTTTATTTATTTTTCATAAGTAGAACCTGCCCTGAAACTTGTCGGTGGACTTTAGGAACACCCTGTATATATTGTTATAAAAGTATTTATAACAATAGTTAATATTGTTATAATATTGTTATAACTATTGTTGCAATACTATGACACAAAATTGCAATATTGCAATATTATGCCATAGCAATTAGTTAATTTTGAAGATGTAAAATATTTTTCATATTAAAATTTTTACATAAAATGGTAGTTATTGTGTTTTTGTTTTTGAAATGTCAAAATGAAATTAGAGCAATTTATTAAAAGTTAATACATAAAAAATTCAGAGGGGAACAGTGGCAATATTTGGATTTTTCTTAATTAGAAATTGTGTTGAATAACTTCTGTCAAAATCAAATATTTTCTCTTATTATTAAAATTTGATAATTTCATCGTATCAAAAATATTCTGATTTAATATATTTTGATTTGAATATGCTAAATTTTAATTAATAAATATTTAATGTAGATATGGGAGTCCTGGTAAAATAAGCAAAGAATACAGAGAATTTTCAGAATATTATTTGCAGACATTTTCTGGAGGGATAATTGAAGTCATGTTAAAGATTCTTGTACAGTATAGACAGAAGATATATGTATCACCTCGAGTTCTTCAACAGGCTCTTAACTACATTAATCAAGCGTAAGTAAAATGAAAATTATCATTTTAATAAGAAATAGAAAAACGAATTTTTACTATAATTAAGAATTCTAAATAATATCTATTTTATATTGAATTTAAAAATATTTTGTAAGCTTTCATCTAATACAGGTTGTCCTTGACTTACGACCACTCGTACTTATATAACATTGTAAATGATAAATTCTGTGATTGATCATTGTAATTGACAAAGGGCTCAAGTCTCTGACAAATAGTCTGATATACAAAAAACATCCTTTTCATGGTTGGTTCTAGTAGTTTTGTGTTTGTTAAGTTTTGTTATGATAAAGTGGAATGTAATGATAAATATTGGTATAAGCAATCTCTAAATTTTGAGCATTTCCAACTTACAACTCCTCTAACTTACAGTGATGGTTCAAACTGAATCCTATCATAAATCAAAAGTTATTGTATAAAAGAAAGTGCAAGAGTTATTGTAATAAACATATTTAATATTTTTTTAAAAATAGGTCATTACTTTGTGGCATGTCTATTTCTGATTTTGTGTCACATTGTAAAGTATGTAAGCAAACTGTTAGATTTCTGATTATATTTATACAGAAAAACTTTTAATAAAATTAATAATGATTAAATTGTTTAATAACTTATTTGATTCCAGTTTTTTATTTAAACTGTTTATGAAGTTTTGAAAAATGATTTAACATATTCTGGCAGTGTAGTCATCTCTGTTTTTTATTTATATTATTAAATTTTGAAAAGGTTTCATAAAACTTCTGATAGAAATTGTTTAAAATATAACTATACAATTACAAAATAAATATTAGAAGGTAAAATAATAAAAAAAACTTCAAAAAATGATTGCTATACACCTGAATGAGCAAATTTCATGTCACTATGAGCCACATAGGTGAATCATTCATTACTTATCATTACTTTCACTTTGTAGTTAATCATTCAAGGAATAATGATCATCTCTGAAGTGAATGAAAACATAGCATTTATTAATAGAATATGCTAAAAAAATTTCACCTTAATGAAGCTATCTTTAGCAATCTTAGCATGACTGCTGAAGATGGCTTCATTTAGGTGAAAGTTCTTTTGTATATTATATTAATAAATGCTATATGTTTTTCATTCATTTCAGAACTGATTCTTTGAATGATTGAAGAATAATATTTTACACTTCAACTGATAAGTTTTATGCCCTAATAATTGTTTACATAAATGCTGATAAGAAGATATCAGCTTACATGAAAATTTATTAAAAATCAATAATATAGTGTAGAAAATGATTTTTTAAATAGACACTTGTCAGAAATTAAAACTTTTATACATTCAGATGATTTATATTATAAAATAATAAAATATTTTGAATAAAAATGTGAGTTGAGAACCTGCATTGTGCCAGAATGCATGGTGGTATTACTTCCTGGTTAAATTCCATGATATTTACATGGCATTTTCTATCCCCCTTTTCCATGAATAATGTTGCCTCATTCCTTCTGGGTTTGTGAAGGCAGATTTGATTAATCTTCTGAAAAGGGTTTCTGGTGATACCTAATATGTTAAATGTCTCAAGTTCTTTACAGTATTGTAAGTATTTAAAAATGTTAATGAAATTTCTTTCAATTTTTCTTATGAAAAATGTAACATTCACACACGTAATTCTGAAGCCTTCATCCATTGTGCACATTGCAGAAATTTTATTTGCTTTTCTCATACTTAAATAGGTGAAAATCAGCATGTACATTTTGAAATATATAATGATTATGAGTCTTATATTCAAGAGTAAAGTTTAATTTATAATAAAATTTTTTGTAATATATTTCTGTAAATCTTTGTAATTAATTTTACAAATCTAAACAAAAACAGTATTATACATCATAAATAAAAATATCTTTTATCTTTTATGAATGAAAAAAATAGATAAATTTGCTCTTTTTCAAAATAAACAATTGAAAAGTTCACTAAAAGAACATTCTGATTATCCAATAAGTTAATAAACGTAATGCCAACGACTAGCATAAGCTATCGGAAGTGGCGTCAGGTTGTGCATGCGCCATCAGCGGTGACTTGCACTATTTTTCTACTATATTCTCCGTTTTCAGTGGGCGAGCGAAACAAATGATTATATATTCGTGATCTTCTCATTGAGACGAATCCAAATATGTATATATTAGTGGGAAATTTGTGATTCAACCAGTAAGTTTTCCTTGTGAGAGAGAAAGGAGGAGATAGAAAAGAAAGGACCAATGTTAATTTTAGTTTTGCTTTTGGGTCTGAGTAAGATTGTGTTTCCTTTTTAAGTCGCTTAGGATAACAATTTCTGGCAGAAAAACAGACATGCAATTTCTATTCATATAGTACATAGCTTTCAATAGAAGTGGAATCAATCAGTCGTGCATTTCTGTGCCGAGAGTACATATTAATGTTATTTCATGTTCTTTTGTGTTACATATTAAATTTTATTTAAGAAAAACTCACATTAATTTTGTTTTTATAGATTATTCTTTTTCACTATCATGTACTCCAAACCTTTGGAAAAAATCTTGTAAATGATTGACTACAGCACAGATTAAAGTGAAAAACTTGATTTATTAAATAATTAAAGCACTTTCAACTTAACTAAGTCATCTTCAGTAACTTTAAATGAAGCTGTTACATATAGAACGTCTGTTTAAATTATTAGAACGCACGAGTTTTATCTTAAGTAATAATTTAAACAGACATTCTATATGTAACAGCTTCATTTAAAGTTACTAAAGATGACTTAGTTAAGTTGAAAGTGCTTTAATTATTTAATAAATCAAGTTTTTCACTTTAATCTGTGCTGTAGTCAATTATTTATAAGACTGAAACTATAAGTGAAATTGCTAATAAATAGTAATTATTCTTCATAGTATTTATTGGTTTGTCTTTATCTTCTTTTAGAAGTTGATTTACATTATTGTTAAAGGATTTTAATTGTACTTTGTTGTTTGAGTTCTGCTTGATTGGAAGATTTTCTTTCTTCTGTTTTTTTACTTCATTGTTTTTTCTGAGTTGGGGCTACTCAATTTTCTGTTTTCTTATTCTTTTTTTTTTATCGAAATAACTTCTGCTGTTTTATTTATGGCTTTTACAATATTGATAAATTTTTTTTCAATAAATGTTGCTTATTACTTATCAATATTTTATACCAAGCTAGCCAGAAAATTTTTCAAAAACTTTCCAAGCTAACTTGAAGCAGTTTCCAGTTGAGTTGTTTTATTATTGAGTTTCTTATGGATTGTAACCCTTAGTGATAATCTAATGTTGTTTTATATAATCTTAATTTTACAGTATTATAAATTTACAGTTTTGGATATGATCCATTTTTCAATAATTAAGATTATGTCAATTTGAAACCATGATCCATTTGGATGTTCAAAGTTCCAAAATCTACCTTTGGGTGAGGAAATCTAAATTGAGCATTTACAAGGTTGTAACTATTGCAGGAATTGGTCAGATGATGTCCATTATTGTTGTTATTTCCGTGTTTTTGCCTATGTTTTTAGTGGGGGTAGGGAATATCTTCTCCAATTCGCCATTAATCATCTTCTCCAATTCATTATTTTGTTTTCATAGAATTGTCCTCCTATGAAAACTGACATTAATCATCTTCTCCAATTCATTATTTTGTTTTCATAGAATTGTCCTCCTATGAAAACAAAATAATGAATTGGATTCATTGTATTATATCTAATAGATCTCTGTAGAACAGCTTTTTATCATTATAATCTGAACATCAGTATGTGCATAAGTAGCTGCTGTAATTAAATGTGGGTTTGCATTTGTTAAGACATTTTCTATCAAAATTATACTCTGTTCAAATTCTTTTCTTAGTAGGATTCCAACTCCACTCTTTATTTGTGCTGTAGATAAATTTCCATTTGAGTATTAATTCTCATCAATTTTATGATTGTTTCTCAATTGATGTTCTTGAGTATAGAAGATATTGATGCCCACTTCTTTATGAAGTTGATAAAATTTTCTGGTTTTGAAGAGAGTTCTAACATTATATATTGAAAGAGTTAAGTTAGATTGTCACATTCTGCATTGACATTGCATTGATTTCTTTTATCTGATGCAGGACTTCACTAAGTTTTGATTCTTTATCTTCATACTAACTGATGGAGCAACTAAAGAAGAAATTGATGTGGATTGGAGAGATTTATCATCTTTTTTTCATAACTAAGCTTTACTCAAATATTGTTAATTGACCCTAATATGTTTTATTATTTGTTCTGGCCTGTTAGGAAGTTGAACAGTATTTCCTGAGGGGCACCATAGGCAGGGCCGGTCCTAGTGTTTTTGTCGCCATAGGCAAACCCAAAAAATGCTGTCTCTATGGGTTGTATTTATTTTTTTCCGCTCTAATTCAGGCGGTTTTACTGTTCCTAAATTTTGCTGCCGTAGGCAGTTGCCTACCTTGCCTACAGCCTAGGGCCGGTTCTGCCATAGGAAAGTGCAACTTAGATTTAATCTCAAATATTATATAGTAATTATTAATCTTATATTGTGAATTATGATTTAATCAATGCATTTAAACATTTGTATAAAAGTTATATTTATTATATATGAGTTAAAAAAGATTATACATTATTATATATCTTTTAAAATTTTTTCAGAGTTAACCATGCATTTTCTTGGAAATTCCTTAAAGTTCATATGATGGTATGTTTAACTTTTTTAATTCTTAATGTAACTAATATTTGAATTTTAAAATTCTCAAAAATCATTAAATGAAAGAGAGTTTTAAATACAGTCGATTCTCGCTATTTGTGGTAGTTATGTTCCGTAAATTCTTTGTGAATACTGAATTAGCAAATAGTGAACCATTATGCTTATGGGAAATATAGAGTTAGGTTTCTGCATACCTTTTTCCCAACATTTTCATACTTGATTTGTGTGTGTTTTTCTGTTTACAGACATCTTATTTGATTTGTATTACATTACTTATAAATAATTACAGTATATGTAGTGTATAATACTATATATAATATGCAAAGTCGCAGATTATGACAAATGTAATACTATTAATTATAATCTAAACCTAACGGTTCTAACGACTCTGCAATCCAGAGTTCGGCCTTAGCTCAGGTCTTAACTAAATTCTAACAGATTGTTTTTTGAGTTTAATTATATTTAACTACAATTGACGTTCAACCGGCAAAGCAAAATCGGAACTTAAACTAAAAGTACCGATTACGTATTAGAACTAGAACAAACAATAATGTTAGAAACTTATGCTAATAAATTTAAGAAATTCTAAAAAACAAGTTAGATAATAAAAAATATAAATTTATTAGACTCAAACACTTACAAAAAGTGTTAATAAATGCTTTATTGAAACAATAATAAAGCAACAAACAATTAATCAACAATACTTGTTTAATCTAACTCAAATATCAACAATCAACTATTCACAAGAAATAACCTTAAATCTTACTTAACTCTAGTACCACCACCACCGATACATACATCAAACAATCGTCGATCTTTACAAGAAACTCAAATGTCACTGAGCCAACTTTACATTCATACAATACCTCTGTTTATCAAACAGTACCTCATCTGAGTCATTGATTGCGTCGGTTTTTATACCGAGTGACTTACAGTCTCATGTTGCTTCATTTACATACTTATACACTGACGGAAAAAAAAATCCCAACACCAAGGAAAAATTATTGTAGAGTAATGAAATTTGGACAATGCATTTGTGTAGTTAACATGTTTAATTGATTAAATTTTCAAGATCACAGGTTAATTTAAGCTCAAGAAAATGCATTTCAAATGTGAAATGCTGTTGCATTAATAGCCGGTGTAACCTCCAGAATTTTGAATGCAAGCCTGCAAACGTGCATGCATTGTGTCATACAGGTGCCGAATGTCACTTTGTGGTATGGAGTTCCATGCTTGTTGTACTTGTTCTGTCAATACTGGGACGGTCTGTGCTGGCTGTGGATGATGCTGGAGTTGTCGTCCAATGATATCCCATACGTGCTCAATTGGAGACAGATCTGGTGATCTCGCAGGCCAAGGTAACATGTCGACACTCTGTAGAGCACGTTGCGTTACAACAGCGGTATGAGGGCGAGCGTTATCCTGTTGGAAAATTCCCCCTTGAATGCTGTTCATGAATGGCAGAACTACAGGTTGAATTACCAGACTGACGTACAAATTTGCAGTCAGTGTGTTTGGGATAACCACAAGAGTGCTCCTGCTGTCATAGGAAATTGCTCCCCAGACCATGACTCCAGGTGTAGGTCCAGTGTGTCTAGGCCGTAGACAGTTTGGTTGCAGGCGTTCCCCTGGCCTCCTTCTGACCAACACACGGCTATCACTGGCACAAAGGCAGAACCTGCTTTCATCAGAAAACACAACAGATCTCCACTCCGTCCTCCAATGAGCTCTGGTTTGACACCACTGGAGTCGCAAACGGCAATGGCTTGGAGTCAGTGGAATGCATGCTACAGGGCGCCTAGCTCGGAGCTGTCCTTCAAGTAACCGATTTCTAACAGTTCGTTGTGTCACTGTGGTACCAACTGCAGCTCGAATTTCTGTCGCAGATGCAGTACGATGTGCCACAGCCATACGCCGAATACGGCGGTCTTCCCTCTCAGTAGTTCCACGTGGCCGCCCGGAACCCGGTCTTCTTGAAGCAGTACCTTCATTTGACCACTGCTCCCAACAATCATGCACAGTGGATACATTCCGGCCAAGTCTTTCTGCAATATTGCGGAAAGAAAATCCACCTTCTCGTAGCCCTATTACACGACCTCGTTCAAACTCGGTGAGCTGTTGATAGTGGCTTCTTCGTCTTCTTAAAGGCATTCTTGGCTAACATCAGCTCAATACGTCAAATTTCAAGGATAAATAACGCTCACAAACTTTACAGCATGCATTTAAAGCAAACCTGATTTGCAAATTCCGAGTGGAGCTACTAGCGCCACACTTATGCGCAAAGCGCGAAATTTGAATCGATGTCATCTTTCAGATGTATAAACACTCCTACCAAATTTTGTTTATCTAACACAAGTCTTTCTTGGTGTTGGGATTTTTTTTTTCCGTCAGTGTATGTAACAAGTTTAAAGTTATTAGCTTACCGAGTAGTCAATTCGTGTCATCCTCTTTACATTTTAATTATATACGAACAAAACATCAATACGAGATCATTTTTATATTTTCATATCGGACCAGTGGTAAAATTACTTAGATTAGATGTTGACATCATTACCCGGGACAGCTCTTCCGGAGGACGGTTCCCGATTCTGTATCACGTGATTGCTAACGACGACGGAGAAGGTGAAATAAGTTAACTCATAAACTAAAATATAATACATTAGATAATAAGAAAATATTGCTAAATAATAAAGTGAATAATAAAATAAAATAGGACAGGTCAAAGTTAACTTCCTTATAAGTATTATAATTACAGTAATCTTAAATTTAATTTTTAAAAACATTAACTCTGTAGTAAATAAAATCTTATTTTTAATTGATAGTTGTTTGATGTGATAGATGATACATTGTCTTTCTGAACTGTGTTGAAAAACTGTGTCAGCCTTGTCTCCGTCACTTTTTGCCTCAGATCTTCCAAAATTTTGGCGTAAGGAGCAAATGCACAAGAAGATAGACGCCTAAATTTGAGGCTACATTCAAGCATAGGGTCACATTCTTCTATGGGACTAGACAATATGAACAGGCTTTTGGCCTGTTCATATTGTCTGGTCAGTCTGTGGAGTAAGCAAGGATAGGTAATGAGAAATTTTCCACCAAACCGATTCAGAGACTACATTTGGTGACAAATAACTTCCTTTCTCCTTTCTCTCTAGAGAGAAAGAGAAAGGATGTACATTGGTAATAGTATTCTCGCCGATCAGTAGGAGTCCGTGAATAACGATTTTGTGGTTACAAATAAATTTCCATGAATAGTCGAATACACGAATACGGAATTCGCGAATAACGAGAATTGACTGTATATCCACATTTATTGAATAATTTTATTACTGTGGGGATCGGAAACACCCCTTATCTTGTCATGGAGACGAAGAATTTAATGATGCAATTATTAAAAACAGGATGTATTGAGTTGCTTTATTGTCCTTTGAAATGTAATAAATCGAAGATGGGTTTACTGGGAGGATGACCCATCTGGGACCCATCTTCCATGGGGGCCCATCTTCTTGACCCATCTGGAAGTTTCGAAGTTAAAATAACAATTATCCCAGTAAAGGTGAGAAAGGAGTCAAAGGTATAAAAGAGCAGAGACAAAGGAGGTCTAGGCTTCCGCTTTTGTTTCAAAGTCTTGCTTTGTCTTGTCTGGTTTGCTTCTCCATTCCCCAGCTCTCCTTTCTCTGGTAAAATTGAACGTCATTTCGTTTTGGTATTGACTTGTGTTTGTTGTAAGTGTGAAGATTTTAGAAACAAAGGAGGACGAAAGGTTTTCTTTTTCTATAGAATGGAATTGAAGTCTTTCTCTCACAAGTGTTAATTGTGCCTTCGTGCTTGGACCAAAGACTGTCACTTGAACTAAAGACTGTTACTCTAAAGGACTAAAGACTGTTTCACCAGCTACTGTCTTAGAGCAAGAGACAACTGTAATCAACTGCAGGTATCTCTCTCTCTCTTTGTTGATAAAATGACTGTCTGTAAGATTTGAATCTCTCTGAAATATTTAATAAAGAAGCTGTTGAATTTATATTCAATGTTGTTCTCCATCTGAATTTGTCAAGTTGCCTCTTCGCCATCCTTACTTCACGCGCTCTTTCTTGACCGCTTTTAGGTCTAACGCCTGTTGTTAGCATTCCCATTTCCGGCTGGAAACCCACATTACTGTTTGAACTTTAAAATTGTTCCATGACCTTTATAAGAAAATCACATAAAACATTGAGTGGGTCAGCATGCAAATTGCCTTTTGCTGTAAAGGTTTTTTTCTGTTTTTAACATCCAGTTGTTCCATTCTGCTTGAACCCAATTTTTAAATGGTTTGTTCAGAGACACATTTAAATGCTGAAGTACTGATGTTAGTTCTCCATGTATGATGGCTATATCAGTGTTATTTTTTTGCAATTCCTTTTTTTATGTGATCTGTATTGTGTGGCTTAATATATCCCATACTTTAATCTACGACATCATCAGTATTGAGTGTATGGGAGAGTTGACGTTTGTTTGTGTCACTATGCAAGACTATATAGTTCACTAAACTAATCACGAAGTTACAGTAAATTGCCATTTAATTGCAAGAATTGGAGAGTTTTCAGGAAGAATAAGCTATGAGTAATAAAATTAATTTCAGCACAAAAGTAGGAAATTAACGTAACTTTATTGAGATAACGTTAATTTCCTATTTTTGTGCTGAAATTAATTTTATTAATCATCAATAGTAGGATGCATTATTATAAGCTATGAGTGCTGAATAAAATAAAGATATTAATACGCAGTAAAATATAATCACATGTAGACGATTAGATGCGCAAAAATATTCTGCGCATTTCAGCATGTCTGCGATGATGAAAAGTTGTAATTATAAATCATTTTCAAAAGGTGACAAGATTTCTCATCAAATGAAGCAAGTTGTAATGAATGTTTATTCAAAACTGAGAATGGAAAATCAAGAAGCTTCAGTAAGTTTCATAACAAGTCATACAGCACAGTTAACCGGCATTTCTGAAAGAACAGTGTATAGGATTAGATGTGGAAAGTTGACTTCCCCTTGTCGCAAACCACAGTTCGCAAAAGGAAAACATTCGTTTTCAGAGGTATGACGATTTACGTTGTCAGCGATTCATTTGAAGGTGCACAGCTTCTATAGAAAGAATGAAATTCCAGTTGCTTGGAAATTTTTTGAAAGAAGTTAATGAGGATAATGACTTGTTGACCGTTATGCTTAAAACATTCCAACAAATTTTAAAAGATATTGGTTTTGTTTACTGTAAACGCAAGCGTACAAATTCTTTAATTGAGCGAGATGATATCGTAATCTGGAGACGGAAATATATTCAGTCTATCAGAGAATATCGTGTGGTAGGAAGGATAATTTATTAATTAGATGAAACCTGGGTAAATGCAGGGCATACAAAAAGCATTGTATGGCAAGATTCAACAGTAACAGATAGGCAAAGTGCAGGAAAAGGCGAAAGATTTATATTGATTCATGCAGGGAGTGAAGCTGGCTTTTTCCAGGTGCAGAGAAACATTTTCAGTCAAAGAAAAAATTTGCTGACTACCACAATGAAATGAATGGGTTTTTTTTTTTTTTTTTTTTTTTTTTTTTTTTTTTTTTTTTTTTTTTTTTTTTTTTTTTTTTTTTTGTGAAATGGTTTAAAAAAAATTTTGACAAGCATTCAACCCAACAGCGTCATTGTTTTAGACAATGCACCACATCATTCAGTGTGTGTTGAGAACATTCCAACCAAATCAACACGAAAGTCAGATATACAGGCATGGTTGACAACAAAAACCTTGATTGGCATCCAGACCAACTTAAGGTAGAATTGTTGGAAATAGTGGATTCGGTGAAAGATCAGTTTTCTGCCTTCAGAATTGATACAATAGCAGCCTTGCATGGGCACACAGTCCTTCGCTTACCTCCCTGTCATTGCGAACTCAACCCAATAGAGCAGGTGTGGAGCCAAGTCAGAGGGTTTGTCGCTGCAAATAACATATCTTTCACAATGGCAGAAGTAGAAAAACTTATACCACCCCTATCATTGCGAATTCAACCCAATAGAGCAGGTGTGGAGCCAAGTCAAAGGGTTTGTCGCTGCAAATAACATATCTTTCACAATGGCAGAAGTAGAAAAACTTATACCAGAAGCATACCAGATGCAGAAAATGTTACGGCTGAAAATTGGTCAAACTATATTAAGCATGTTAAGAAAGTGGAAGAAAAGTTCTGGCGCGATGACGGAATTGCAGATCGTGTTATCGAAAAATTAATAATACATGTTTCAGATGAAGAGGCTACAGATACCTGTAGTGATTTAAGCGGGATTGAAGAACTATCTGAATAAAATCAGTTATTCTCTCCCTGTGCCATGAAAAAGGACTCGTTTCATTGGCCACAGTAATTGTATTAGACTTGTAATTTGTTTGATTAAATTCTATTCTATTCAATAAGATTTTAAATTATTTAATTTGTATTAAAAATGTTGTTTTCACGATTAAGCAAAGTATTGCTGAATATAATTAATAAAATGAAAATAAAATATTCTTCGTAAAATTAAAAATCAGTTGTATAAATTATCAATAAGAGCATTAAATATATAATTTAATTTTCCAAGTTACCTTAGTCGTGACGGAAAAACATTGTTAATATATCAAATACGATTTTATTAAGGTTATTTCACAACAAAACAATGTTAGAAAATTTTGTGGGATATATTTATATCACATTTTAATAATGCGAAAATATGCACACTTCCTGGAAAGGATGTCTTCTTACTGGTGGTATTATCCTTTAAACTAAAATCGACTGTTCCGCGCCTTAATACACGGTTACAAACTTGTGAATAGACTGCTCCCATACACACAATACTGACTCATGATGTTGTCGTCGACTATAATAAGCTATGCTTATCTGTTGTTGTCCTTGGATGATGATTCCAAACATTTTTTATTCAAAGTTTCACTCCAGCTTCATCCATTGAACCTTTTTTCATGGATATGAACAAAAATTCTTAGGTAACTTCAGTTTTGACAATTTTTTCTTTTGAAAATCACTGGTTTTAATTTTGTATCATTGGCTATGCATAATATGCAAATCATGTTGACTTGTGATGTGATGTCATTCTTTACCTTCTCCAGCAGAGACTTCTCAGAGCATTTTTTGAACTTTTCCTAAGAAGTGATATGACTAACAGATGGATGAAGGTCAATCACTGGACAATGAGAGGGCAGATATGAGAGAGAACTCCTAAGGAGATGGAGTAAGTTCTCAGCCTGATAATTGGTTGCAAGTCCTTTTAAAATTGAATTGTTTCAAAATTCTTAACATTCATTTTGAGAAGTAAAATGGATAAAATTAAATTGAAAAGTGATCTCAGCCTTAAAGAGAGATTGGAAATTTTGCAGTAATATGACAAGCTACTATAAATGAGTCAGTAAGCACAGCAGTGCATTTAAAAATCACTGTTGTGTAAGCTTTTAAAAAAATTGGGATAAAATTGAAGTGATATCAAGGCAAAATGAAAATCTGAACTCTAAGTGAAATTGTGGTGGAAAGGATGTTAAAGTAGAAAAAGCATTAAAATTATGGTTCACAAATATTCGAACATAAGATTCATGAGTTAGTGATCCTCTTATGAAGCAAAAAGGGCCCAGGAAATAGGTAAGAATGATTTTGTTGCTACCAATGGTTTGTTCCTTAGATGAAAGAAACATGAAAATATCATATACAGAAGAACACATGGTAAGAGAAAAGATGCAGATTTTTCAGCAGCTGAAGCCTGGCTAAAAAATGAGTGACCAAAAATTATTTTGGAATTCTCTCCATGCAGTATGTACAATGTCGAGGAAATGGTTCTTTTCTATTGTACAATACTTTACTTGAGCATAGTTATATGTTTAAAAAAGAAAATGCAAAGGCTGTAAAGTTAAAAGAGTGTGTATAGTATGTTGTATAAATATGCAAGCTGAAAAGAGAGACTGTTGGTAATGGGTAAGAGCAAGTCTCAGTAGTGTTTTAACCCCTTGAGTGCCTTTGCCATGATAACATGGCAATGGTCTGGAACATGATAACTCATCAACAGTTGTTTTAAAAATTTTTTTGTGCTAATCTAAAAAAGCTTTTCAAAATTTATATAATTACTGAATATTTCAGATTACATTTATTATCATCAAATGCCGATTTAAAAAATTTTTCCGTTTTATAATTATTATTATTTTTAATTTTAAAATGGGCATTGTATGCTCGCTTAGAACTCTCACTAATTCCTTCCTGGGAAATTTCTTTCACCTACTAAACTCAATAGTCTCTTATTGGCAGGAAAAGTATATTCTGAACCAATACAGGTTAAAAAGCTAATAATGTAGCTGTTATTGTGGGAGGAGATTTGTTCTATCATTAAAATTTTTTCTTAAAGTGGAACATTTTGCAAAATAAAACACAAAACTACTAAAATGTCAAATAAACATATAACTTAATATAAAAAATTGCTCAAAAATAATATCAAATATAAATTAAAACATTTTTTAACTAAGAGAATATACATCAATTTTGCTAAGAAAATTTGCATAATGTTACTACTTTACTGATTAAACGATTTTTCATTGAAATATGGACAGAAATACATCATTCATGGCTTATTTTATTCAGGATGGAAACCACTACCAAACAGCCATAATAATTTGAGTGGATGCCTAAAAAAATCACAAAAAAAAAATAGAATAAAATTTGATTTAAAAAAATCCAACAAATATTCTTTAAATTAATAAATAAATAAAAAATACTTGTTTTGATAAAAAGGAATGTATAAACTGTAAAAATTTCAGATATCATCATCAAAAAATAAGCATGATATGACGATTTATAAATTTCTCAATATCGTTAGGCTTAACTACAGAATGCTGCTGGCACTATGCTACCGTTGATGTTTAACATTGGCACTTAGGGTTAAAGGAGTGAGAAAATTACTTGTTTATTACTGTTTGAACTCTAATGTGTGGATGACAGCTTTAATCTTTAATGAATGGTTAGTTGAATAAGACGAAGCTGGATTGCAAAATTGTTTTGCTGGTAGACAATTGCACTGCTTATGTTATAAATTCTTCACTAACACACATCAAGCTTCTCTTTTACAACACAACTTCATGTATTCAACCTTGGATCAAGGAATTAACCGAATTCTTAAGGACTATTATTGCCATGAAATGTGTGCATCAGAATTTTGGACAGTATGGAAGATTCACAGAATGTCATTACAAATGAATTAATAAAGAAAACAAGTCTTCTGGATGGCCTATATCTCCTAGTTATGTCATGATTAGTGTCAGCAGACACTATTAAAAACTTTTAGACGTGGATTTTCTAAAAGAGCAGAAAAAAATGATGAAAAACACAAGGAAAATTTAAAATTCTCAGACATGACAGAAACAGAATTCAAATTCTTGGATGATAATAGACAACAAAGTTAGAATTGCTGCTAAGCTTAATGATGACTACATTTATATATTGTCCTGCTCAATAAATTTTCAGTTGGATAAAGAAAATGAATCTGATGAAGATGATGAAACATTAAAACCTTCCACAAATTAAGAAATGCTAAAAGCATTAGAGGTGCTGCAATGAGGTGTACAGGCCAGGTCAGAAAATTTCATAAAACATTTATTAATGATCTGTTTAGAAGAAACATTGCACAGATATTTTAAACATTGTACAGACTATTTTAAATGTATATAGTTAAGTTTGTAGTCAGTTACATATTTTTAAAGTTTACTGTTTTTTAAATGTTAGTTTTATTTGTATCCTATCTGTTTATAGTGTACTTGATATACAGGACAATACTGTATGATATAAAGTAACTTAATATATCTGCATATTGTACTTATTTTTGTCATTGGTTTGACATACATGCTTGGAATTTAAAGTGATGTCACAATAAAGAAGGAGAAGGGTAAATACTGAAAAAATATATTTTATTCTAGGAGAACCACAAATACATGAGCACAGTACAAAAAATTATAGTAAAGTACAATAACAATGATAGATGTCATTGTTTAGAAAAGAAAAATCAGACAGAGGACATCTTTTTACATTGCCAAACATTATTGAAGCAGCAAAGAGCAGTAATATGAAGATTCAAGAGGAAATCTGGTACTCGGTAGTAGCACTCGAACCGCAGGTGTGACAAGTCTCGTCATCACAGTTCAGCATAGAGCCATACTCAAGAACAAGGGTTCCTGGACTTGTTTCAGCTCTTTATGAGTGTCATGGATGTACACAGATGCCCTCTGTGAGATTCTTCCTTTTATTTTTGCTTAAATAGCCCCATCGGCGGTACATGCGGCGGCATCTTTTTTTTGTGATATCTCACTATTCGTAAGTGATATTAAAAAACTTTCAAAACAAAAGTTGTTTGGTTTTCACAGTTGTATCCAATTATGCCAAAATCGGTATTGGTTTCCATTGCAGATTTCAAAGTTGACCCCTTGTGTCCCTACTTCCGATGGGCTCACGAAATTTTTATTATGCCCATTCGATTCTTCAGATATACTTTGATAATCAAAATTTTCCCCCTACTTTCTATCTCATCGCGTTTCAGAGAAAAATGGTGGTACTGGTGCTCAAAATCACCCCGTATATATGAAAGAAAATCGTTTCATGAAATGATTATCGATATTATTCTATATTGGGAAATGTTTCTACAGTAGTAGCGCGTAGATTTCCAGTTGTTAATGAGAGTGAATCGTTTCAGCGGATTTTCAAAATATTTTCTTAATGAATACAGAATTATTATTAAATTGTTTACTGGGTTTTGGCTAATGATTAACATTGATTACGATCTATCTCATTTGTTCAGTTCACTATGCAATCACTATGCAAGTTTTAATTTTTTTTTTTTTTTCTTCTTCCTTCACCAAAAGAAAGCATAAATTTCAATCGAAACAATTGATTTTTTTATTAAATTATTTTTTATTGTTGAAAAAAATGTTTGATATATTCATTATATTTCTATTAATTTGTATTCATTTGTTTATTTTTAAACAAATTTTTATGTTAAGTTATCTTGAAGAGCATGTGCTTTTAAATAATTAATTATAATAAAATGTTGACTATCGTTTAGGATGCTGATGAAAATATCCTTTTTTTGTTAGCATACTTAGCATCCTGATGGAAAGGTCCAATGAAAAATTAGTTATCTATACTTGCATTAAACAAAGTTACTAAAAAAATTTAGTAAATAAAAATACTTTAATAAAAATACATTAATATGGATTTGTATCTGGCTTCCAGGACTTTTTTCTTTTCCATGATTTGGGATTGAAAAAAAATAAATTTGCTGAGAATTTCCGGGATTTTTTATTTTTTAGTTATGAACAAATATAAGATATTAAAAAAAAAAACATATTTTTATTTAACTTTTGTTTTTGATAGTAGGTTAAAAAGAAGAGTAAAATTGCTGATATCAGCATACAAATTATATTATTAACCTACCTTTATGTTTGCATTTAAAACCTCAAAAATATTTCAATCCAACAAAATATTTGTTCTAAGGAAGCAATATGGAGGACCATGACAATAAATTTCCTTATATTTATCGATTTTAACCGACTTTTTTTTTATTAAGATAATACAAAATAGAAGAAATCATCTATTTTTGAATATTAAATAGCTATTTTAATTAATAATTTTATATAACTTCATCGACAGATTTTTTTTTAATTAATCTGTTGATGAAGTTTTGTAGGGATGTGGTTCGAGGCTAAAAGCAAGTGAAAGGTGCTCACTTTAATAAATGTGCTTACAAATCAAATCTTGTCAAAAATTTAAGGTATCAATATGAAATTTTCAGAATAACTTTAAAATATATAAGAATATACTTTTGTATATCTCAATTTTATCAATTTAGGGAACATTTTTCAAATTTTATATTTTTTAATGAATTGTTTCGACCCCCTTTATAATTTTTAATTTTATTAAGATTGATTTGATCAAACTACACTGAGGATTCTAAGTTCTAATGTAATTTTTTTCATCTCATTTGTTAAAAATATGACGATAATGGTGAAAATTTTTGATATTAATTAATTAATTAATGCCCACCTGTGCATATCGAAATAGAAATGCAATGTGGGGTAGTTCTAGAATTAATGTCAATATAAATTACACGGTTTCTGGATTTTTTCTAATTTTCAATTCACTAGTTTTATGTTTGTTGGAAATTAAAATACAATGGATTCCGCATAATTGGGACAGCCGCGTAATTGGTCCAAATCTCAAAGAACGGAAACCAAATTAATAAACTAATACATAATTTAAACGCTTAATTGGGACAGTAGCAGAAAAGGAATTTTCAATTTTTGATATATTTTTAGGGATCTTTTTAATATCTACGAACGTTTTCAATACATAATCCTTAGTCAATAAAGATCCTCTTTTGAATATAAATGTTTCTCGTTATTTTACCAAGAGAAACATACTTTCGAAAAATCCATTCTTTAGTATCGTCGTTGATAAATAATCCATAAACAATACATTATTTGGCAACACTAGCGTGATGAGAATCAGTTATCTATCATCGTGAATTTGGCAAGCGTGCGTCTACTTAAGAGTCTATCGTTACTGTACCTAGCGATATTCATTCACAGTGTCAATTTTAGTTAAAATTTTTAAATTTTGGCCAAGATGTCAAGAAAGAATTTTACATTTTCGAGTAAAACTGCTTGGCTGGATAAAATTAAAAGCCAGCCATTTAATACAAGCCATGGTCGACCCGCTGAAATAAACCAAAATCTACCATAGCGCGTCTCCTACAACAAGAAAAATAACTGGATGAAGAGTGGACATTACAGAAAGAAATTCCGGGAACATCCAAAAGAAAGCGTGATGGAAAAGGATCCAAAAGTCGAAGAAGCATTGGATCAATGGATTTCTATTAGCGGGCTAGGCGTGCATATCAGTGGCCCAGTGTTGAAGACGAAGTTAGAGGAGATCGGTAAAAAACTAATAATTAGATACCCATTTTAATGATATTAACAATAATTATTTTTTACCTACGAATTACATATTTTAATTTAGAATTTATTATTCCTACTTCTAATTGAGACAGCCGCTTAATTAGGCCAAAATGGTTTGGTCCCGACGTGTCCCAATTAAGCGGAATCCACTGTATTACTAAATGTCGAGGAAAACAGCATTTATTTGGTGGTGAATAATAAAAATATTGATGCTGGGAAAAATTTACTGAATTCCCTTGATTCGAGACTTATAAATTTCACGGATTTCCCGGAAAATCCCGAGAGTCAGACACTAATATGGATGACTATCTATTGAAAACAATCTTGACAAGAAATTTTTCAAGTAAGCTATATATAAATTGATGTCAAATATTTTCATGACATTTTTCTATTGATCAAAACAATAAGAAAATGTTTATATAATGAACATCTGTTGGAAACAAGCCCTCTCATGATCAATAAATAGTTTTTTTTTTAATTCTGAAAATGTTCCTAGAATATTCCTGCAACAAAAATGTATAATGTACGCAAGCTGATATTATGTATCAATACCTCTGAACTTGTACTTGTACGCAACTTGTACGCAATTCGACCCATTTCTTTAACTTACTTTTTAATATCTACGAATGTTTTCAGTATATAATCATTAGTCAATAATGATCCTCTTTTGAATATAAATGTTTCTCGTTATTTTACCAAGAGAAACATACTTTCGAAAATATTTGACACCATATTATATAAGTACATGATTGGAATCGTCTCGGGAATCCAATCGATGGAAAATGATCGAGATTGGATTACAGTATATTCGTCTAGAGTCTAGAAGATATATCAAAACAAGTTATATCATATACAAGTACTCCTCAGTTACGACCTAACTGTTTAACGTTTACTCGAACTTACGTCCGAGTTTATTTTTTTAATGGAAAATTTGGTCTTCGCCCATATGCGTGATGTTGATTATAATTTTTGTTGAAAGTTGCCTATCTTTTTTTTTCACGATGTAATTGTTATTTTCATTGATAAATAAAAATTAAAACCAAATTTTTAAGTTTGAAATTTGTTTTCAATATTTTCTAAATATATACGAACAAGTTACTCGCTTACTGATCAAGTCGTGAGAACGTAATTCGGTCGTAAAGTGAGGAATACCTGTCGACAGATATCATGCAATCTCGACTTTGAAATTTGCTTATATTGTATTATTGGGATCCGCTAAATTGAATTGATTTTGATGATTTTTATTATACGCCAATCCTTAGTCTAATAATATAAGCGAATTTTATTTATATCGAATAATACTCTTAGAAAATTTCGTTTAAATATTTATGATCCAACCTTAATCATTTTCTATAGGATTGATTTTCTGGAGAGTTTCTGTAGAATGGATAATATTTACGCAAGATATTTCCCTCGAATATGTGAATATATTTTCTTTCAGTATATTCAAAAATATTAATCTGGGTATCTAAGATTCAATAAATCTGAAACTGATAATTCTAAATTTTCAAAAATATGTGAAGTCAAATAATGGAAAGAATATGTTTCCACCATCATAACTAGTTATTATAAACCATTATTTATTATTTAAAGGCTTTTTATAATTGTTATGAATCTGTTGACATATATCGTTGCTACAGCAGTTTAAATTAGATTATAAAATCAAAATACAACTAGGTTTATGAATGAAAATATCAGAAATTTGCTGAAAATCCCTGTAAACGATAACAAATCTGAAATTTTTCGAAAAATAAATTTTCAGTTCGTTATTATTACTCGATCTTTCTAGTTTATTTAGATGATGAATCTCTAAAATTGGATGTGATTTTTTTGGCATGTTCTCTTCTTAAGATATAACTTCATGAATAACGTCTTTTTTAATGTTATTATTATATTGTTGCTTGTTAGTCCGATTGAATTGTAACAAAATCAGAAGTTTGTTATGTTTTCATTTCTTATCTAGTTACATGAAAATAGTTGGAAAATTGGATCAGTACACAGAACAGATAACATGGCGTTGACAGGCAAATCTTAAGATATGTCGAAATTACGAGCGAAATTCTCAGAATCTTTAGTATACGTAATTATTGTATAATGCTTTTCTCGAAAAAAAAACATATTCTCATATCTTAATAATATATTCATATTTTTTATTTATTCTACTCTGGCACTATATGTATATATTGAAACATCGTAGATTGGATAGTATCTCATTTATGTGAAGAGGCTCTTTCCAATCTAAAATACTTTTTTAGCTCTACAACAATTTGCATCTGTGATCAATTATCAGATTAAAAGTTATTCCAAAGTTATTTTAAAGAAAAAAAAAGTCATCAATAACAAACAGAAATATTATAGACTAGCCCAGTAGACTAACCCTGTAAGATATCTCATTGAGTGCTTTTTGAACTATTTTACTACGCGTTGTTAGATTTTGTGTCCACTAAAATTTTCCTGGTAGACCCATCATAGTACTGTATAAAATTCTAAACTTAGTCCAGTATATTTAGTTGTAGTAAGTTTTGGAAATAAATATGTAACAGCATCGTTAAGCATCGTGTAACAGCATCGTTTTTTATTAAGAATCTGTTCATTAGTTTATTAATAGTTTCCATTAAAGCTTAGAATTTTTCAGATAGAAGTAATGATGAAGTTCTGACACACTACATTTTCTTTTCAGCTTTTTTTTTTAAATTTTTGGCAATATGAAGACTGACTAACTATTGAGGATTAGTTAGCCTAATTTTTTTTCTAGTGGTATACTGTTCAGCACACAGATATATGTGTGTTATGCACATATATATATAAAATTGAATTTGGAAACCTAATTTTTTTTATCTGTTCAGCACACAGATATATGTGTGTTATGCACATATATATATAAAATTGAATTTGGATTAATAAATGAATTATCTAGATTGCTTCAAGGAAAACTGTACAGATGTCTGAGCCAGAATTCCCAGTTAGTTCACTGAAAAGATGGAATTGTAAATATAATATCGATTAAATATTACTTATTTCACAATTAATATATAGTTGGCCAATTTCATAGTTAGTATAAATTATTTTTTTTATAGTTATGCCATATTTAATGTCAAAATATATGAATATAATAAATTATAAACCTATTAATTTATCGTCTTGAATCTTGCTGCTATAAAAAAATTATAAAAATAGAAAAAAAGTATTTATTCTTAAAATTCACATTAAAAATAAATAACTTTCTCCATCTGTTATGCATTTAAGTATAAAGTGAAAATATGTAATTAATTTTATTTCTGTGGAAATGACTAATTAACAAACATTAAATTATTTCTGTAAATACTGAAAAAAAAAACAAAGACCAAAACAGAACGTCCATTTTTACTAATAAATTTCGAAATTGTTTCAATAATCTTCACAAAGTTTTTTTTGTTTTGTTTTGTTAAAACAATCCAAAATAATATTTAAATAACTTTGCAAGTAAGTTCTTTATCAAAAACGGCATTAACAAATATAAACAAGTTAAAATTAGAAAATTTATGAATGTATATTTTTCATGGAATAAATGATAAAAATCAGAGCACATAAAATTGATTGTAATTTCATATTGATCTGATGGAGTCTTATTAAAATTACTCAGCAATTATTTATTTTATAACAATATACAGTGGTGCCTCGCAATTCGACATTTGAGTTTCATGAGTTGGCGCATGGAATTGTGTGATGTGATTTGTTATTTTTGTCAGTTCTTTTTGAACTACTCTGGTAGTTTGCCCGTGTTGTTTGTGTTAATTTTCAATTCTACATTTTTCAGAAAGTAAAAAATTTGAAATTATTATTATTTTTTTGAGTGAAATGTAAGGATGGGTTCAAAGAGAACCGACCAGAGGAATAATTCCGAAAAGAAGAACACTCGATTGAGCAAAGAGACAAAGGAAAAAAATTATAGATAAAGTGCATAAAAGTAGAACAATTAAAATGTAACTCGAATATGGCATTCCTCGAACAACTGTGGCAACGTTTTGCAAAAGAGAGATATTATGAGTGCTAGCGAACAACTGGGAGAGATATTATGAGTGCTAGGGTGTCTGCTGGAAGACTTCATTCCAACATCCAAGGGCTAATAAAAGTAGAACAATTAAAATGTAACTCGAATATGGCATTCCTCGAACAACTGTGGCAACGTTTTGCAAAAGAGAGATATTATGAGTGCTAGGGTATCTGCTGGAAGACTTCATTCCAACATCCAAGGGCTAAGAATTGTGTGTTGTGTATAAAATAGTGTATTTTGTAATTTGGTGTGTTATATAATAGTAAAACACATATAATAAAGTAATAATATAGTGTATCTCTGTCACCTCAGCCGTCAGCGGAGTGGGATGGGGACAGATAACGAATTAATCTATTTTCCATAGTCTTATATGGGATATTGAGGAGTCCAACAATGAATTAATCTATTTTCCATAGTCTTATATGGGAAATATTGTCCCGCAAGTCGACAATTTCTCAATTCGCCATTACTTCGGCGACGGATTAGTGTCGAATTGCGACATTACTTCGGTGATGGATTAATGTCGAATTGCGAGGCACCTCTGTAATCTCAAGAAATAATCTGCTTTAAGAATAATAGGTGTATCTCCAAATTCGTTTAACAACAGCCTAATCTAATTTAACAAAAGGATAGAATCTCATCGTTTACTTTTCGAAGGTATATTTAATAGTATTTGGAATGATTAAAGATTAAAATTCGTTTAACAACAGCCTAATCTCCTAATTTAACAAAAGGAAAGAATCTCATCGTTTACTTTTCGAAGGTATATTTAATAGTATTTGGAATGATTAAAGATAACAGATTAAAACATATGAATTCTATTCACCATCATAAACGTATATCAAACAGTTCCAAAATAGAGAAATTTCATATGAAGAACGATCATAATCAATAAACAAATGAAAATGCGGGATTATTTAATCTTGCTTCAAACGTAGCTTTAACGGTCTGACCATTATAAGGTCCGGAAATTTCATATGAAGAACGTTCTTAATCATTAAACAAATGAATATGCGGGATTATTTAATCTTGCTTCAAACGTAGCTTTAACGGTCTGACCATTATAAGGCTCATAAAAATATTGAGATAGTTGCTCTATAGGACTATAGGTCTCGCTCCATCATAATGTATCATTTGGTTTGTCCGAGTTGGAACTCTGTTTTAATCATAGCCAAAGCTTAGTAGGATAAGTCCATCATTCAATAAATGAGGCCAAGCTGATCCAGTCGGCTCTCTAGGTGATGCTTCTTCTCCCTCAGCTTCATATCATATACCAGGCATTCATTTGCTTGATATGTGAAAAAAATTGTTGCAAATTATGGAATTATTGAGTTATAATTAAATTAAATGATAGAGTGGATCGAGGAAAGATGGTTATTGGGGCGAGATGCGTATTTTTCTCTAGTTCGTTAATATTTCAACAGGTGGCGACTGAAAGTAGTTTATAATAACATTCTATAAGCATATCAATAATATAAAAGATGGCCACTACAAGACGAACAATTAGTCGCATTGAAAAGCAAAAAAATTCCTGGTAAGTGTTGAAATTTTCAAATTATGGAATTATTGAGTTATAATTAAATTAAATGATAGAGTGGATCGAGGAAAGATGATTATCGGGGCGAGATGCGTATTTTTCTCTAGTACGTTAATATTTCAACAGGTGGCGACCGAAAGTAGTTTATAATAACCTTCTATAAGCATATCAATAATATAAAAGATGGCCACTACCAGACGAACAATTAGTCGCATTGAAAAGCAAAAAAATTCCTGGTAAGTGTTGAAATTTTCATCCAAAAATTGCACAGTCGGTTTTTAAAGTAACATTAATGATCACAATGATATTAGAATAGTGGAATTTGGTACATTTAACGTGTAGTAGAATACTTTGCTTTTGACATCATTCTAATTTAGCCATATTAAGTCGCGTGATTAAAAGTTGAATCTTACCCTGATCAACGGGAAAGATTGCACAGTCGGATTTTAAAATAACATTAATGATCGCAATGATATTAGAATAGTGGAATTTGGTATATTTAACGTGTAGTAGAATACTTTGCTTTTGACATCATTCTAATTTAGCCATATTAAGTCGCGTGATTAAAAGTTGAATCTTACCCTGATCAACGGGAAAGATGACAATATTTGCTTCGGGGTTAGATGCCGAATCTAAATTTTTGTAAAAATGATTTATTTTCCTAGAATCAATGACAAGAACATACGTTAGAAATTCTAGCAGAGGTCTTTGGTCCGAAGAGTCTTTGAAACTTGCAATTGAGCATATAAAAACGGGAGGTATGAATTGCTTCAGAGCTTCGCAGATATATGAGATTCCTTACAGCACATTGAAAAGGCGATTACAGAAGAACGATGATGAAAAACATGGCATGGGCGCATACAGTAATTAATTCATTGTATGTTTAATACTAATTATATATCCTTAGTGAAGTAGGGATCAAAGGTTAACGAGATATACAGCCGTTTGGGTGGCATAGGTAGCAGAGCACGGGAACGAGACGCTTCGCGCCGCACATTGCAGCGAGGCGACGCACGGCGTCAAACTGCACGCACCGTTTATAAGCAACGAACAGCAGTGACGCCAGTGAATCTTTTAGCCTCCATATCTCATTAACTTTTGATCTTTGGCCCTTAATTCACTAGAGATGGAGAGCAACGCGCTATAGTGTCGGGTCGCGTCCAATCGCGTTTCTCTATTATAGATTTTATTGAAGTTTTTGTTTTTGCATAAATTATCGAATATTAAAAATTCGTTATTTTCTAAACAAATATAATAATCTTGCATAAATTATCGTAGAAATATTAAAAATTCGTTATTTTCGAAAAAAATATAATAAAATAGTTAACAAATAGAATAACAGTAACAAATTTAATAAAAAAGTTCAACAATACTCTTTGTTAGGAATAAATATTTTTGTTTGCGTTGCTGATACGAAGGCGCGAGGGGAACGCGGCAAAAACTACGATCGAAATATTATATTATGTTTATACACGGTGCAGTCAGAAAATAAAAAATTCTTTTCTAATTTCTGATTGCATCATGTATAAACAAGCCTCCTATTTCAAACCTTTTTTATGGAAAATTTTCAATTTATACGCGAGAATATACCATACTTAAATATCTGATTTTATTTAATTCTACTAATATTATAGAATTTATGGTGTTAAATATACATGGTATATGAATGAGAGATTTATTGGATGAATAAAGAGTTCATTTTTGCTATTTATTAAAGTCAATATCATCCAAAAACTCACTGGCCATCTTATCCGGAATATTCGAGGTGAGATGACTAATTGTAACTTTTTTTTAAAAAAATTATAAAAAATTACCCGATTGCTATATCAAAGATTTTGATGGAGTCATATATGGATAAAACTTGTAAGTTTAAGTACAAAAAATATGAAAGGAAAATATTCAAATTTAATATGAGTTTTAGGGTCAAAAAGCTTAAGTATGCCGACTTCCCCCGATCCACTATATATTACTCGTCAACTAGACTTGTATTTTTTCTAGTGTTTATACGGTATAAATAATTTAATATTTTGGGTCAATACTAATATTTTGTTACATTTGCATTGCACATAAGAAACTGTCGAAAAAGTTATTACTCTCATAATTTGCAATCATTTATGAAGAGTATATTTGCGATATTCTCAATGTTATATGATATGCATTCGAAATGCGAGATTATATCGTGTTTTAATTAACAAATTAGTTTATCGAGATTAAAATTAATTAAAGCTATTTGATTTACAATGATTTATTAAACCACTGCTCTAAATTTATTGATATAGTTAATTCTAAGACACATTTTGAACAAATCGATTCTGAATCTATTAGTTTTAAGCATTCGAGGTAAAATCTTCATGGTGATGTCATACACTGTTCGGTCATTATGACGTCATTGCGATAACTATTGAGATGGTGCTGTGTTAAGAAATCAGATAAGCCAGATGTTATCGCTACATTGCTAACACTTAGCGTCATCTGTTGACAATAATCTAAACTAGAATTGTAATAAAAATGAAATTCCATCCTGCAGGATTAGCCGATCCTAAACGATTAAAGAATATGATGAGAGGTTTCCTTTAATGACAGAACATCATTATCGAATTTCATGAAAATCTGATAATCAGTTCAAAATTCATTTAATGCGGGACAGCCAGCCAGTCTGATCGTATAAACTTTTATTTTCTTCAGAAAATAGGCTAAAAAATTATCATCCTTTTCAAAGTAATGTTATTTTATGTATTTTATTTATGGAAAACTGTATATTTAAATATATTTATATTTATTGCATTTTTTTCAAGCTGTGTTCTTAAGTTGATATCCCAAATTACTTTTTTATATCAATATTTATAATATTTTGTGTACTTTTGCTCATACTCAATTCTTCTGAAAACTTATAGCATTCACTGGCAAACATTTTAATTTTTACTCTTTTAGATAATCCTTTGATCTTTTGATAATCTGAATTTTTTTCTATAAAGATTAAAGCAAGTAATCATCCATATACTTGAAATGTTTTGCTACCTTTATATTAATCGACAACTGCCTATAATCCAGTTTTGCCTGATGAGATATTTTTGTTATATTGATCACATATTCCATAACAATGATTTCTGTATGACGTAATAAATAGGCTCGTAATAATGATAACTATGGAAACATTGTTGCGTAGCAAAATATTCTATAAATACCAAAACCTTTTCAAAATTTTTTATATGATTAATGTAATCATTAATATGTACAGTATATTTTATTTTTATCTTTTTCTCTTCTCTAACTTTATTTTAAGTTGGGGAAAAATATAAATTTGCAGTGATCGATCAATTCCCACCTGATTTGACTTAGATAGTTATGTAAATTAATGTTTTCGAGTTGGTAAAACAAACTTCGTTTCGTGCAAAATCAATATTACCAATTCCATCCGAAAGAAACGTCTTCATTACTAGAAAACAAAAGTTACAGATGCAGTAACATGATATGAAAATTATTAAATTAAACCGCAGAGTATATTATTTTTATCTTAATTATTGTATTTGTTTGTGCGTGGCGGTTGGTAGATATCATTTAAAATACTTTTTCCAGAAATTCCGAAATTTGATATTTAAATTTTCTGTTCAGAAGTAATTTAAATAAATTAATTATTCGTCCCCATCAAAATTCATACTTGCAAAAATTTCATTTGTTTCCTTTATTGTGAAGATAGACGTAAATATTTATATTAATTAGTATATTTAAATCATTTGTCATGTTTTAACTAATATATGAATTTTACGCCTACTCTCAAATTAGAGAAAACAGATTTTTCTTTTCATAAATTTTTGATAGGATAAATAAAATAATTAGATTGTTCCTCGTAATAAACCAATCATTAATATAAAATATATATACAGTGGATTCCGCTTAATTGGGACAGTAGCAGAAAAGGAATTTTCAATTTTTGATATATTTTAGGGATTTTTCTAAAGTATGGCTACATACATACACTAATCTTTGCCAAGATATCAAGAACGGATTTACACTCAAGTAAAATTACTTGGCTGAATAATACATACAATAATCTTTGCCAAGATATCAAGAACGGATTTACACTCAAGTAAAATTACTTGGCTGAATAAAATTAAAAGCCAGCCATTTATCATACAGGCTATCGTAGACTCGCTCAAATAGACCAAAATCTACCATAGGGCGTCTTCTACAACAAGAAAATCAAGTGCGTGAGGAGTGAGCATTAAAGAAAGAAATTCCAGGAACATCCTAAAGAAAGCGTGATGGAAAGGATCCAGAAGTCGAAGAAGCATTAGATCAATGGATTTCTATAATTAGGGGTCGAAGCGTGAATATCAGCGGCCAGTGTTGAAGAAGTCAGAGGAGATAGATAAAAAGCTAATAATTAGGTACCTATTTTAATGCTTTATTAAAATAGGTACCTCTATTATTTATTTACCTACGAATTACATATTTTATTTTAGAATCTGTTATTACTTCGTTTAATTGAGACAGCCGCTTAATTGGGCCAAAATGCCTTAGTCCCAACGTGTCCCAATTAAGCGGAATCCACTGTATTTGCTCTGCATTTCATTAACCATTCAAAAAAATTGCAACCATTCTAGAGTTTTCAGCTTTTTCAATGAATTTGATCACTCGATGATTAAAGATAAAACAATGAACGGAACATTTAAATTCTTTAACATAAACATTATTTTATTATGATTATGATATTGAATAATTTAATGATCATAAATTTCCACAATATTCAAATGTACATAATCGTGATAAAACTCTAAGATAGTTTATTCTGAACTAAACCTTGTTATATACTGTATTAAATATTTTTACAGTATTTATTCTATAATATAATAATCTATATATATAAAAGCCCAAGTTTGAAAAGAGTAACGCTATTTAAGCGATATTACTGGCCATCTTATCCGGAATATTCGGGGTGAGATGACTAATTGTAACTTTTTTTTAAAAAAATTATAAAAAATTACCCGATTGCTATATCAAAGATTTTGATGGAGTCATATATGGATAAAACTTGTAAGTTTAAGTACAAAAAATATGAAAGGAAAATATTCAAATTTAATATGAGTTTTAGGGTCAAAAAGCTTAAGTATGCCGACTTCCCCCGATCCACTATATATTACTCGTCAACTAGACTTGTATTTTTTCTAGTGTTTATACGGTATAAATAATTTAATATTTTGGGTCAATACTAATATTTTGTTACATTTGCATTGCACATAAGAAACTGTCGAAAAAGTTATTACTCTCATAATTTGCAATCATTTATGAAGAGTATATTTGCGATATTCTCAATGTTATATGATATGCATTCGAAATGCGAGATTATATCGTGTTTTAATTAACAAATTAGTTTATCGAGATTAAAATTAATTAAAGCTATTTGATTTACAATGATTTATTAAACCACTGCTCTAAATTTATTGATATAGTTAATTCTAAGACACATTTTGAACAAATCGATTCTGAATCTATTAGTTTTAAGCATTCGAGGTAAAATCTTCATGGTGATGTCATACACTGTTCGGTCATTATGACGTCATTGCGATAACTATTGAGATGGTGCTGTGTTAAGAAATCAGATAAGCTAGATGTTATCGCTACATTGCTAACACTTAGCGTCATCTGTTGACAATAATCTAAACTAGAATTGTAATAAAAATGAAATTCCATCCTGCAGGATTAGCCGATCCTAAACGATTAAAGAATATGATGAAAGATTTCCTTTAATGACAGAACATCATTATCGAATTTCATGAAAATCTGATAATCAGTTCAAAATTCATTTAATGCGGGACAGCCAGCCAGTCTGATCTTATAAACTTTTATTTTCTTCAGAAAATAGGCTAAAAAATTATCATCCTTTTCAAAGTAATGTTATTTTATGTATTTTATTTATGGAAAACTGTATATTTAAATATATTTATATTTATTGCATTTTTTTCAAGCTGTGTTCTTAAGTTGATATCCCAAATTACTTTTTTATATCAATATTTATAATATTTTGTGTACTTTTGCTCATACTCAATTCTTCTGAAAACTTATAGCATTCACTGGCAAACATTTTACCTTTTACTCTTTTAGATAATCCTTTGATCTTTTGATAATCTGAATTTTTTTCTATAAAGATTAAAGCAAGTAATCATCCATATACTTGAAATGTTTTTGCTACCTTTATATTAATCGACAACTGCCTACAATCCAGTTTTGCCTGATGAGATATTTGTTATATTGATCACATATTCCATAACAATGATTTCTGTATGACGTAATAAATAGGCTCGTAATAATGATAACTATGGAAACATTGTTGCGTAGCAAAATATTCTATAAATACCAAAACCTTTTCAAAATTTTTTATATGATTAATGTAATCATTAATATGTACAGTATATTTTATTTTTATCTTTTTCTCTTCTCTAACTTTATTTTAAGTTGGGGAAAAATATAAATTTGCAGTGATCGATCAATTCCCACCTGATTTGACTTAGATAGTTATGTAAATTAATGTTTTCGAGTTGGTAAAACAAACTTCGTTTCGTTCAAAATCAATATTACCAATTCCATCCGAAAGAAACGTCTTCATTACTAGAAAACAAAAGTTACAGATGCAGTAACATGATATGAAAATTATTAAATTAAACCGCAGAGTATATTATTTTTATCTTAATTATTGTATTTGTTTGTGCGTGGCGGTTGGTAGATATCATTTAAAATACTTTTTCCAGAAATTCCGAAATTTGATATTTAAATTTTCTGTTCAGAAGTAATTTAAATAAATTAATTATTCGTCCCCATCAAAATTCATACTTGCAAAAATTTCATTTGTTTCCTTTATTGTGAAGATAGACGTAAATATTTATATTAATTAGTATATTTAAATCATTTGTCATGTTTTAACTAATATATGAATTTTACGCCTACTCTCAAATTAGAGAAAACAGATTTTTCTTTTCATAAATTTTTGATAGGATAAATAAAATAATTAGATTGTTCCTCGTAATAAACCAATCATTAATATAAAATATATATACAGTGGATTCCGCTTAATTGGGACAGTAGCAGAAAAGGAATTTTCAATTTTAATTTAACTTATATTAATAATTAACTTATATGAATAATTTTTATTCTGAATTGTTCCTAAGGCATTATTCACTTTATAAAAAATCGTCAATGCAGCCGGATTGGCGCATGGAAATGTTTCCGTTTTCCTCTTTGGAAGAGCCAAGTTCGAACAAGGTCGTCCAGCTATTCGTTGGTTGGTTAGATGGTTATATAAGTTAAGCCGACATATGGCAAGAGGGATATACTGTATATGGCAGCGGCCACTTCTAGAACGCATCAAAGACTGGTCAACCAGTCGATGTGTTATATAATGGGATACAATAATCCCAAGTCAATAGCAATATATCTTACTATTACTCATGTCCTCTTGAATGAGCTCCTCAACAAATACAATATTGACCATTATTCATGAAGAGCACAGTTATCCATTAGGAACTAGATTGTCATTTGTCACATTTTTTCCTGATAGATTCAAATTGTATTGTGATGCCCGGTCCATGTATTTATTCTACAAGTTCACTATATCAATTGTTCAATAATCATACTACAGCAATAAATATACAAGTGTTTATACATTCAGGACTCTGACCGCAGACAAGATCAACCGAAGATGTAATTACCGCCAACCTTCCCAGAACTGTTTTCTTTGTCAACAGAATAATCTTTAAAATTCTTCATTATTATGTAGTTTTTCAATTATTCTGTGCAATTTTTTATTATAATTTTAATGTTTAGATTAAATGTATTATTGTCAAATATTATATAACGATGAATATATATGTAACTTGAAAATAATGAAATTTATTTTATAATATTAATTGATTTTAATTATACAATGGCAATTCATCAATATATATATTTTTGAAGATTTTCTAAATTTAATAATCAGGCTTTAAATTGTAAAAAGTCTAAAAACTAACGAATTCAATCGGGGAAAGTTTAACATTGAATAACCTTTTAGGTTGAAGGGGAGAGAAAACAAATTCAAATTTAAACGCTTAACTGGGACAGTAGCAGAAAAGGAATTTTCAATTTTTGATATATTTTAGGGATTTTTAGAGAGTATGGCTACACATACATACACTAATCTTTGCCAAGATGTCAAGAAAGGATTTTACACTCAAGTAAAATTGCTTGGCTGAATAAAATTCAAAGCCAGCCATTTAATACTAGCTATCGTAGACGCTGAAATAAACCAATATCTACCATAGACACGTCTTAGCTATCGTAGACGCTGAAATAAACCAATATCTACCATAGACACGTCTCCTACAAAAAGAAAATCAACTGCGTAAGGAGCTACCATAGACGCGTCTCCTACAAAAAGAAAATCAACTGCGTAAGGAGGCGTTTTCTACAACAAGAAAATCAACTGCGTGAGGAGTGGGCATTACAGAAAGATAATTCTAGGAACATTCAAAAGAAAGCGTTATGGAAAGGATCCAGAAGTCGAAGAAGTTCTACAAAAAGAAAATCAACTGCTTAAGGAGTGGGCATTACAGAAAGAAAAGGAACATCGAAAAGAAAGCGTGATGGAAAGGATTCAGAAGTCGAATGGAACAGCGAAAAGAAAGCATGATGGAAAGGATTCAGAAGTCAAAGAATTCAAAAGAAAATGTGATGGAAAGGATCCAGATATCAAAGAAGCATTAGATCAATGGTTTTGTGATAAAAGAATCCAGAAGGTGAAGAAGCATTAGATCAATAGATTTCTATAGTAGATCCAGAAGTTGAAGAAGCATTAGATCAATGGATTTCTATAGTTAAGATACAAGTCGAAGAAGCATTAGATCAAATGGTTTTCTATAGTTAGCGGGCAAATAATTCTAGGAACATTCAAAAGAAAGCGTTATGGAAAGGATCCAGAAGTCGAAGAAGTTCTACAAAAAGAAAATCAACTGCTTAAGGAGTGGGCATTACAGAAAGAAAAGGAACATCGAAAAGAAAGCGTGATGGAAAGGATTCAGAAGTCGAATGGAACAGCGAAAAGAAAGCATGATGGAAAGGATTCAGAAGTCAAAGAATTCAAAAGAAAGCTTGATGGAAAGTATTCAAAAGTTGAAGAAGCATTAGATCTGCGTGAGGAGTGGGCATTACAGAGCGTTTTCTACAACAAGAAAATCAACTGCGTGAGGAGTGGGCATTACAGAAAGATAATTCTAGGAACATTCAAAAGAAAGCGTTATGGAAAGGATCCAGAAGTCGAAGAAGTTCTACAAAAAGAAAATCAACTGCTTAAGGAGTGGGCATTACAGAAAGAAAAGGAACATCGAAAAGAAAGCGTGATGGAAAGGATTCAGAAGTCGAATGGAACAGCGAAAAGAAAGCATGATGGAAAGGATTCAGAAGTCAAAGAATTCAAAAGAAAATGTGATGGAAAGGATCCAGATATCAAAGAAGCATTAGATCAATGGTTTTATGATGGAAAGGATCCAGAAGTCAAAGAAGCGCATAGATCAATAGATTTCTATGGTTAGTGGGCGAGGCGTGAATATCAGCGGCCCAGTATTGAAGACGGAGATCGATAAAAAAACTAATATTTAGATACCTATTTTAATAAATCGTTAAAATAGGTACCTAATTATTATACACCTATTTTAATAAATCATTAAAATAGGTATCTAATTATTATATTTTTATCTATTATTATTTTTACCTACGAATTACATATTTTATTTTAGAATTTATTATTACTTCGTGATGACAGCTGGACCAAAATGGCTTAGTCCCAACGTGTCCTGATCTGTAGAGAAGGATTCTTAGGTTACTTAATGTTGCCGGGGCAGCCGCTTAATTGGGCCAAAATGGAGATCGGAAGAGCGTCGTGTAGGGGCAAAATGGCTTGGCCCGACGTGTCCCAATTAAGCGGAACATTAAATTTGAATTTTCAATTACATCACCATTTTCAATACAACGTGTAATTTTTATCAATCTTCTTATTTATACAAGAGTATAGCATAATAAAATTTTAACTCATACAAGTTTTAAATTAAGCAATGATCAAATATTAGGTAATTCTTAGGTAAGTCTTACTTCACCACTTTTTACAAATTTGATTAAACTCACGGTTTTCCCGCTGCGCTTTAAAAACAGTTATGTATAATATCCATCAAAGCTGTACATGAATACCGTGTACATGAGAGTCGTAAATATTAAAGTCAGCACAAGCCACAACAAGAATAATCTTATTTTATCTCATTCGTATTTTTAATACACAAACGCAGAATGCGACATGAAGCACCGATCCCATATAGGTGAAGTAAATTTTTACAATGTTACAATGGTTTCTTTAAACCACACTGAACTGGAACTGGAATCGCATAAACAGTATGCTTTAAAGTCGAAATTCAACTCTAAAGCAATGCAAAAAGGAAAAACATAAATCCAATATAAATTCAAACTTGTACAACTTTCCAGTGCAAATTAAAAAAAAACTAAATTAAGAAATACTTCACAGTTCTAAACTTATCCAGTCTAAAATAATAAACTCAACAAAATATTATTATATCTGTGCATGAAATACTTCAGAGTTCTAAACTTATCCAGTCTAAAATAATAAACTCAACAAAATATTATTATATCTGTGCATTTATATAAAACGTTACAATAAAACATTTACCTATTCATTCATATTTTTACTGCATGTTCATTGCAAGCTGCAAATTAATTGCAACTTGTACAATATCTATGATATAAAGTTTCATAGAATTATGCAAGAAATTAATGCAGAGAAACTATTTCAAAGATATGCCAAATTTTTAAATGTACAGTCGGTTCCGTAAAGTTTTGTACCTACCTCGTAGGGGCTAAGCTCACCGGAAGTATGGGATTGAAAATGTTTAAGAAATTAACTGATGTAATTCTTTTTTAATATTGATATAGATAATATACTCTTTTTTTTTTTTTTATTTTTATTTTACCCGTCATTTTTGACGGGCATACTTACTAGTAATAATAATAATAGACAATATGTTATGATGTATGTGGCAGTTATAATTTTTCAAAAATAAAGTTACTTTCTTGAAAATTTGTCCACAGATTCAGGTTGTCTATAGGTGCTGTATCATCGAATATAATCAAAATTGCATCAAAGTTCTGTTTAAAGTTACAAGGAAAACAATTAATCACTTAAAATTCGTTTCTTGATTTTTATTTTAATATTTTTTTTTTATTAAATTCCGAGATAACCAGGAAAAATGTGAATACCTGTCAATTGGATCAATAATTTGGATGTAGACCAGAAAAGTTATTTTTATGTAAAGTATCCACTAGTATATCCTTTTGAAATATTTTTCGTGACTATTTCAAAAATTTTTCCGAAGTTTGTTGCTTTTTCCCCCCTCTGTTTGATTTAATGCCCCTTTCCGCTCTGTGGTATTATGCTGAAGGGCATCTCATTGGCCACCACGGATCGTCTACAAACTTAATCTTTTGGATATTAAGTGGGGACTTTGGTAGAGCTTCCACTTAATATTGCAAAACAGAATAAAAATTGGAAAGAAAATCGTAGATTCTTTAAATTGAAAAGAGATTCGTTGATGCACAACAAACTAAGTAATCCAAAATGACAACAGTCTCGTAGAGTTGTCTCAGGAGTTAAAATGTTTACCAAAAATAACGTTATGTAAGGTTATTGGTTTTATGTTCGTGTATAAATGATTAACATTAGTTGGCAATTATATATCAAGATATATCTGAACAGCATAGTACAGTATTAACACAAAGTTTAATGAGAAACCATTTGGCTGATATAAAAGTTATTAAACTTTACTTTTATTTTAATAATAATTTATTTATTTTATCACGATTTTCAAAAAGTATTTAATAAACATTTCTAATGATTAAAATATCAATAAATTACCGAAAAAATTTGACAGTTTATATTATTTAAGTATATCACTGCAGACATACTGATTAATTTATCTGTAATGATAATAATTATTATTATTGTTAGTAATTTTAATTTTTGTTTAATATAAATAACTTTTAGAATTTAGATAATATAGTCTTTAATTTTTTTTTATTTATTTTACCCGCCATTTTTGACGGGCATACTTACTAGTAAATTAATAAAGATCATAGAAAAAATTATACAAAGCTGATGATGAAAATACTTTCGAATGTTCGCAAAAATGAACATTCCAAAATATTTTATGTGTAAGATACCATCTGCAATTATTACCTCATCAATAATAGATATTTTTAAATAATTTATTAGTAAAAAAAATTGAGTTATTTTCTAAAATCGTTCAACGTATGAACTAGATTATACAATATTTTTTTAGAATAAAAAATTAAAAATATTGCATAATCCAGCTTCCTATAAAAAAAATCATTCGATAAATGACGCGATGAACAAATTCTTCTCTTTCTAAGAGTCTGTCCATTTACAAATGTGTTAATGACTTACTAGAATATTATACCAGAATTATATGAGCAGATGCCTGAGGATATGTGATCTTCAGTTATTGATTGTTTGCTATAGTTTATGATGCAAAAACCGATGAAATCCATTTTAAACGCATTCGCCGAACAGATTGTGAGAAAAATAACATTAAAATATGAATCGATCTAGTGACTATTTATTAAATTTTCATCTGAAAAACCACGTTTCATTCTCATTACAGAATGTCTAATTGATGCAAAATTGAATGGAGATCGAATGACCATACTGAAACATTTTGAAGGAATGGAATCCTGTATTCAAATTGAAACAATGATATCATTCATTATAAGTTTTTTTTTTCTTATTTTATTCTTTGATGATAAATTCTAAGGCCTTGCGCCCACATATAATTATCAGTCGATCAACTGTTTAATTTCAGGAGTGAGAAAAATGACTCTCATAAGACTGCGCCTACGAGCAACTCTTTTGTTGGCGGACTAAACAATAGGAAGCCTTTGTTCTTACTCCTGCAATTAAATAGTTGACCGACTGATAATTGCATATGGGCGCATACCCTTAAGTCTGTGTGGCTGAGTAGCTGTATGAGAAAATATTCACTTATCATCTGTAGGATTTTTTTCAGATAGGTGTAGATCTAGCCCATGACCATCACCATCGCTGATTTTATTATTGATGTGAATAGAAAAAAAAATATTCTTCAGACCATCCACAAGATTCTATACGTCTGCTGAGTGGCTGCATGGAAGAGCAATAACTTTCTGTACGAAGTTGAATCGTGATTGATTTTTCTCACTTATATCAATATTTTCAAAAAGCTGGCTTATTGATCCTCATCGTAAAGTATACCCCGAGTGATAATCCATCCAATGCAAATTGTCTTGAATATATGATAAAAATGAATATATGCAGCAGTTAGCTTCATAACCATATGACATATCTTTCTCTGCATGTTTCTAATATTTTTGTCCTATCGTTCGTCACGAAATTTTCAATTATTATTATTATCGTGACATATAAATTGGCCAACAGATTTCATATTAATAACTTTAACATTAAACTATACGATACTGAAAATTTAATATTTAAAGGAATTTTTCCTTTATTAAAAATATATTTGATACAGTGAAATGATTATAATGTATGTACTTAGAAAATAGTACGAATTTTTTTTTATATATAATCAAAAAGAAGAATTTTAATTATATTTTAATCTTGCAGTCTTATTTTAAATTAAAATTTATTGCAAATGAAATTAATAAACATCGAATGAAATATTTTAATTGACAAATAAAGAATTATCTGTCGAAAAAAGTTTAAAGAAGCTGAGAAAAATATTCGAAATTTAAGTTCTAACTTGAATTATAACATACATTGTATGAGTAGACAGATAAAGACTGATAGTTTTAATTAATTTTATTGAAATACTTTCACTTGTTAAATAACAATTAAATAAAACTTTGGAATTTATCTAATATATATTTATATGTCAGTTGATTAAAAAACAAAATCCTTCCAATTTTATGTTATTCTTGGTATGTTACTCGTAGAGTTAAAATTATTGCAAATTTTCGATATTAAATTACGGTCAAACTTTCTCTTCACGAACTTAATTCGTTTCTGAAAGTCGTTCGTAAACCGAAACAATTTTTCCCATAGGAATTATTGTAAAATGGATTAATCCGTTCCTGCATTCCAGATGATTGCTTATTTAAACTTTTACAACAATACTTTGTGCACAAGTTCTTAACACATATTATATGTCAGTTGATTAAAAAACAAAATCCTTCCAATTTTGTTATTCTTGGTATGTTACTCGTAGAGTTAAAATTATCGCAAATTTTCGATATTAAATTACGGTCAAACTTTCTCTTCACGAACTTAATTCGTTTCTGAAAGTAGTACGTAAACCGAAACAATTTTTCCCATAGGAATTATTGTAAAATGGATTAATCCGTTCCTGCATTCCAGATGATTGCTTATTTAAACTTTTACAACAATACTTTGTGCACAAGTTCTTAACACATAAACAATGAAAACCATTCTATCTCAAAAAAGATCAAATATAGGCAGACGAAAACTTAGTTTTACCATATTGTATGGAGAAAAGTTGACGGCGTAAGTGGAAGGTGGTGAGGAAGTAAAATATTATTGTTTGCAAGGAGATTATTTATCGTTTTTCTGTCTCTTGGCAAAACTCGACTCTGCTTCAGACCCACTGAGCCTCTGTCTCACTGAAAAGTTGTCCAGTGTGATTTGTTTTTGTTTACGTTTTAAAACGTTTCTAAAGTGGCACATGGCATTATCATTGAAAATGTTTATGTTGATGGCTTGCGTGTTCATGACTCGAAACACAGTACGTCAAATTTCAGTTTACGAACAAATTTTCCTAACATAAAGAGTCTCGCTTTATGTTAGGAAAATTTGTTCGTAAACTGAAATTTGACTGTACACGAAAATTTATGTATCATTGATATATAAAGTGAAATAACTTATAAACTTATAATTTTGAGGTCATAGCATTATAAGAAAAAATAACACATAAAGAAACAAAACTATGAAAATTAAAAAATATATACTATATTAAATACTGTATTCACAGTAAAAGTAAGATGATATTTAAAATTCCGAAAAAAAATTTCAAAAAATTCTTTTCCTCTAAAAATCTAAAATTTCTTTGAAAGAAAAAAAAAAAAGAAGAAACTAACAAAGTGGAAATATTTTAATGATTAAAGGAATTACAAAACAAAATTTTTTAACAGTAGGATGCAAAAATCACAAATTGGAGATAGGAAATTTGATGAAGCACGACGCATCTTTTAAACATATCATCAATCACTTAAAAAATAATCTAAAAGAAAAATTAAAATTCTTTTATTTTTACTATTTTTAAAAATTTTTTTGGATAGGACAAAATCAATATTTATAAATGCCACTAATTTGGATGCTACTAATTTAAAATTCGAAGCCATGTTTCTCTGATTCTTGCTTTATAAAGAATATTTGTATGTGATCTGCATAAATTTTATTTATTAAAAATAATATATTTTGTTTATAAACTGAATTTATTATATGAAATTTAATGTTTTTCAAAATAATTTTTACATTCTCATTGCTTGTTTTATATTAAAATTGAACTAATCGTATTGAATCAGCTATGGCATATTAGATTGATGGAGGGATATTTATATTCTAAATGCAGATTTTAATAAAAGTTTGAAGAAGAGGATCAACAATATTCAATCACAAATTTGCATTTTTATTATCTATGCATGTATATAAATTTTACTGAATGTTGTTTATTTTCTCATAAAAAAAATTATTGTTTGCTTTAATTTCGTGATGGAAATATTACTGAAAACATAAATATTGTGATAATTTAGACAGAATATGTTTTGATAGATAAATAATGATAGACCTATTATTGTTATTTAGAGTCAAAAATTGTTACATATTTGCCATAATAATGCGAAAAATATTTGAAAATAAAATGTAAAATAAATAAAAACATCGTAGCAAGTATACGTATTTCTTTCGGTGCGTTAGTTCAATACTATAAAGCAGGGGTTCCTAACCGAGAGTATCCATAACCCTTGGGGATATGGGAACCAAATGCTGGAAGTATGAGACTCAATCTCTAAAGTACAGTATATTCAAGCTGTTTACATATTTGGAAGTCATAGAGGCAACTAATTTAAGGAATGGTGATAATTATTTCGACAATCAAGTGAAAGGGATATTGGACCATTGTACAATCCATTGGGGGTCTGGAGTCATAAAAAGGTTAAGAACCCTGCTGTAAAGAATTAGAGTTTATAAGCCTTTATTTTTAAGTCATTCTATGCAAAAGTTGGTTAAATAATAAGTTTGTCAGACTGTTCGACCACAAGATATCTTGCGAAAATCAAAAATTGAGAATTCAAAGTTTAGGAGCTCTTTACACACATCTACCCACATAAAATACACACATATAAATATATATATACAGTATATATATATATATGTTTTGTGTGTAGGTATGAGTTATGTGTTACATACCTTTTTTGCATTTAAAATATGAAAGAGACATTTATAATTATGATAATGGAAATTCAATATAGACATATTCTTATAATTTAAAGATACGACCAATCTTTTTTGCATTTAAAATATGAAAGAGTATAATTATGATAATGGAAATTCAATATAGACATATTCTTATAATTTAAAGATACGACCATGCTCATGGGCATAAACGTGTTCTTAATTTTTTTCTAAGATTGTAGATTTGTTTGTACAATAATCTAAAACCAAATACAGTAAGACCTCGCTTAACGCTGTTTCAATATAACGCGGTTTTTTTTTCGAATTCTATATATTCTATCGATTCTCTTTTGCGCGGTTTTTCAAACCGTTATACTCACATAAATCAGAAATCGCACTAATTTGCTGTTTTGATATTCCTTTGCCGTCTCGCAATACGTTTGATATCAGTTCAGTGCAGTACATACAAAAGTCTGCTCGGTCACAGTTCATATTTATGATCGTTCATCAACGTTATTTTACAGTTAAAGTTTTGCCACTATAACGGAAATTATGGATCAGTTTATACAAAATGATCCAAATTTTGATAGAAGGAAAGGCAAGACGAAGTGTCATGGATGCGATGTTGCTATCGACAGTTGCTTGCTGAACGAAAGAGGAAAAGGCAAACGACTTTTCATTACATGATTCTTAATGAAAAAACAAAAAATATCAAATGAGGAAGAACTTTCCTCATCACAAATAAATTATTTACCGTAACATGGGGTTACTTGGACCCAAAAAAAACAAACATTTTTAGACAATTCTTACTAATGATAGACTTAATAATAAAAATTTTGATGATAAACTGATTTATACTAGTTTTGAGACATTTTTCTTGGACTTTAAGTGTTTATTGAACCAAAATTTTAATTTTTTGTGATACAATAAATTATTTAAAATTGGGTTCAAGTAACCCCCTGGGTGATGTTACTTGGACCCATGCAACATTTTCAATGAAATAAGCAATTATAATGGGAACTGGGCTTAAATAAGACCTAGGATCTGGAAATAAAACTTGAATGAAATATTTTAAAACCCTTTATATCTTTTTAACTAAGCTTAAGCTTTACACTTGAATTGAAAACAACCTTCTTTTGAACAGTCTTCTAATTTTTCAACTGTAAAATCTGCATACGTTCTACACCCAGAAAGCTGCTTGTACTTTCGGGGCATTTTTGGTTTCAGATCTAATAAATATAGTATGTACATGAATAGCGGCTAAACCAGTGTTTCCCAAAGTGACCCCAAGGATCGACGATCACTTGCAAGGGGTCCATGTCAACGAAAAAAACACATTTGAAGTTGATGAATTTGCAAAAATTCAATATTAGCTAAGCAGCTACCCAAAACCGAAAAACATGGCAAGTGGTCTATGAGACAAAAAAAGTTTGGGAACCACTGGCTAAACCATTAATAAAAAGAAAATTGACAAAAAGTAATGTTATAAATTACTTTTACACTGAAATTTTAAAATATAACTAAATCATGTGGCTAGGAGTTACTGGGGCCCAACTTCGGGGTTGGGTCAAAGTAACCCCATATTTAGGTTATAAGCACACTATTCATTACATATTAATTTTACTGTTTCTAGCGGTTCTCTACCTAGCTAACATTATTATTATTTTCTTAAGGACTGTATACAAAATGCAAATTTCACCTTACCTTGCGTGTAACAGTTTTCAAAGAAGTGAGAGTGGAAGTTATTAGGTGACAAAAAACTCATTTGTTTACCATACAACAACAAAACCTCAATTATAACAAAGCGGGTAGATAGAAACAAGTGTAAACTTGTCATGCAATAGCTAGTAGCGCCAACTGATAAATAAATTGTGAATCATGTTATATTGTCCATTGATTGTAGATACGGAATTCATTTAAAACTTTTTCTTGATTTGGGACCAAGTAACCCCATTTTACGGTATTTGAATATTTTTGATTTTCATGAATGATTAATGAATACAAATCGATATTAGCAATAAAAATGTCTATAATTAATGTAAGCAATAGTAATAGTACATGTTACAAAATAAAAAAAGGTACGTATATATTTTTATTCAGTGTCCCGTTTCACCTATTCCCATTATTTACGTGTTAAGATGACCTTCGTTTAACGCTGTTTCGTTTAGCGCTTGGCTTCTTTAGAACGTATCTCTCGCGTTAAACGGGGTCTTATTATATATAATTGAATGCAATTTAGCAAAATGTTATTACAGATGATTTATTATTTGTAATTTATACTAGTAAATTATAATTAATAAATATTAATTCTAAATTACCAATCTATATTAGATTAATTAATTAATGGAAAGGTATAAAAAATTATTGTTAACTCTCAATAACTAATCAAATAATTTATGAATTCATAATAAATTTACAGAATCAATGAAACTTTATGCTAAGTATTAAATATAATTAGATTATTTAAAGGTATTAAAATGAATTTAGATAATTTTTGAAAAGGTAATTTATCATTATTTAAGAATTCGCTTATATAAATTTTTATTTTAACAATGTTATAATTAATTACAATAACATGATTTTAATGCAAATATTTAAAATTATTAATGTTAATTGTATTACTGTAATTAAATTTCTGTAATTAATTAAACTTATTCAAATTTGATTAGTTAATAAATACAGTACGTCCATTTCGTTTTTGTTATTATGATAGCATCGAATATAGTGGAAATCAGTTATTTTATAGGATGAGAAGCAATTCAACCTAAAATTTATATTAAATTTTTGAACATTTAAAATTTTAATTATTAAATAAATACTTGAAATAATGCAATAGATAATATTAAAGAAAAAATTATATATATTTCTTGCATTTTTTAGTGGCACATACAAAATTACCATAACACAATCTGTTTATATTGTCAATTATAATTAACTAATTTCATTTAATATAATATTAAATACTATTTTAATGAATTTGTTCCTTCAAATGCTTTTCAAATGACAAACAATATATTCAAAATTATTCATAAATAAATCTTTTTGTTACTCTTTCAAAATTTAAAAAAATTAAAATATTTACATCAAATTTTATAATTATTATTAAAACACTGGTGATTTGGTTGGGGTGAAGTAGGGTCAAATTTAGACAATCACAATGGATTGGCATTTTACAATGTTTTTTGATCTATTTATTGCTTTCCATAAACTAGTCAACTAGTCTGGTTACTTTTTGGATTTTTTTTCCTTTAAAAATAATGATGATTTATTTTATCAATATATAAAAGAAGAGAAATGAATCTTGTATTATATTTCATAAATTTGTAATTTCTCCAAGATTGCTTTCTCCAAGATTCATAAGATAGCTTACCACAATTGAGGAAACCCATAAGCAGAATTGCCTGTGCTTATCCGAAACGGTTTTGATATTGAACTTTTATTTAACATTTGAAATATATTCTGTATTAACTTAATTTAAAAAAATATTTTGAAGATTGAATTTGATGGTATTAATTTCTTTTCACTCGCCAAATCGATTAACTCCATCAGTCACGAAAAAATTATAAACAACAACAATGATTACTCCAAGGATATATTATCTTATGCATTTTGTGTTATTAGCTAAAAGCTAGACCTGTAATAATACATTCTACAATGTTTATTTGAATTTATATTTTAAAGGAAATTTTAAAAAGTAATTTATATTATTTTATCATTTTTCTCTACTTTTTGTTTTGTGGAGTGTATATTATTTTATCATTTTTCTCTACTTTTTGTTTTGTGGAGCTAATCAATTTGGCAAGTGAGCAGCTCTTATAGTGCTGGAAGTGTGGCACTATGCCATTGCCATACACTATGATCAATTTTTTGGCAATAATCATAGTGCATCAAAACATTATATCATAATATAATGTCATATAATGAACATAATCAACAATAATAATCATAATTGCATCAAAACATGCAAATATTGAAAAGTTTAATACAATGATTGGGCTAGTAAAAAAAAAAAAGAAAAGAGGGAGCTTGATAAAAACAATATTTTCTCTTGTTGGTTATTATTGCAAAGAGAACTGTTCAAAGAAAATCGGAGATAGACATTTTCATCATTATGTCACCAAGACGACATCTGAATGATGCAACATGATAACAAGTTGTTGGCAGATTACAGGCTGACCAATCCATTGTAGAAGTGATATAATCCATTGGCATTAACCATTCTGTAATCTCATGATTAGGGACAGTTCCAGATTACAGGGATAGTCATCAGAGGACCTGTTTCAGGCTGATTTAGAGTGACAACTCCTTCCAATGATCACTAATTTTGTTTACAGACATAACTATCAAGCAACAGCATTTGTTCTATGGGCATACTTTACTGCAGCCATAGAAAGGTCTGTATCAACAAGTATTGTGCATAAAAGGTTTCATAGGGAAGGCCTCAATGCACGACAACCAGTAATGTGTTTGATATTGAAAGCTAGGCATAGGCGTGACCAATTACAGTGGAGTGTTGAGCATGTCAACTAGACCAAAGATCAATGTCCTGCTTACAAACGTGTCTCAATTTTCTCTGAAACTAGACAACAGATGATGGAGGGTGTGGAAAGAGGCATGCCATTTACACCATCAGACATCATGCTTTTTATGGTGGAAGTGTGACAGTGTGGGCTGGCTTTTTGTTGGATGGATACACCAATTGCCATGTGTTTGCAGTTGACAGAGTGAAATATTAGGATAAAGTTCTTGATGCATAATGCCAGACCTCACGCAGGTGCAGCAGGTCCACACTTTCTTCTAATGAATGATAATGCCTGCCCACACAGAGCATGATTGATGCTCTGTGTGGATAAGTATTTCTTGGAACAAGGTATACAATGGATGTATTGGCCAACATTCTCCCAATCTTAATTCTAGAGAGCATGTGTCCGATGTTCTCTGGAGCATCCAACACATGCATCTATAGCTGATCATCAATAACCTCCCAACACATTCCAAGAATTGCCAACTGCTCCTCAAGTTGTTCTGAAGGCAATAATTGCCTTCAGAACAACTTGATCATCTTATTGAAGGCATGAATCATTGGTGTCAAGCATGCATTCATGCCTCAGCAAGACATATTCCATATTAAACTATTTTGTATTGTTTGTGTGCACTCCATCACAAGTCATGATGGGAAACATCTTGTAATAATTTTTTCTCTTGTTATTAATGCAAGTATTGATTTGTTGTTGTTTTGAGAATGTTGTTCATATGATACCTGTTTGCATTTGGAAATAAACTGATTGAACACTAACAATTCCATCCAATTTTCATACCCACACTTAACTTTTGGAGGGCAATGTATAATTGAGAAGTGTAGTATTAGTTGTGGTACTATAAAGTGAGATGTGTGTGTATCTATAAACTAAAAAAAATTCTACAGAAATGCACTAGAAGTATTGAAATATGCAAGCAGCAAAAATAATTTCCTTATCATCTCATAATTGTTTGTAATTTATAACTTACTAAATACTAATGCTTTTGAGAAAAAACATTAAAGTATGATAATTACAAACCGTACTGGAATCGAACAGGGAGATCCCTGTTCGATTCCAGTACGGTTTGTAATTATTTTCTCAGTTTGATTCCAGTGCAGTGGCAAAATTTTATTTCAGGAAAATTAATTTTAAAATTCTAATCTAATTATTAAATACTAGATGGCACCACCTTAGTTGAAATTTAAAAATTAATTACAGTCAATTCTCGGTATTTGTGGTAGTTACGTTCTATAAATTCTTCGTGAATATTGAATTAGCGATAGTGAACCATTGTGTACTCTATGAGAAATAGAGTTAGGTTCCTGTGAACCTTTCTTCCCAACATTTTCACACTTGATTTATATGTTTTTTTTTTCAGTTTACAGACACCTTATTTAATATGTATTATATTACTTACAAATAATTACAGTATATGCAGTGTATAGTACTATATAATAATAATGTTTTAAAAAAATTAAATAAAGATTAACTATGTAGTAAATAAAATCTTATTTTTGGTTGATAGTTTTTTGATGTTGCAAGATGTTTGATATGACAGCTGACACATTGTCTTTCTGAACTGCATTGAAAAACTATCAGCCTTGAAACTGTTAAAAAATTACAAGATGTAAATTATTACCAAAAAAATTATTACAAGATGTTTCCCATCATGACTTGTGATGGAGTGTACATAAACAATACAAAATTAGTTTAATATGGAATATATCTTCCTGAGGCATGAATGTATGCTTGACACCAATGGTTCATGCCTTCAATAAGATGACATATGCATCAAGAACTTTATCCCAATATTTCACTGTTGTCACTCTGTCACCTGCAAATAAATGGCAAGTCTAACTTTTGGCATAATGAGCAAATGTGCAGGAAGTTAGGCACCTAAATTTGAAGCTGCATTCAAGCCAGGGTTGCAGAGTTGGAGTCGGGGAGTTGAAGGTTTTTGGATGGAGTCAGACGAGTTGGAATTTTAAACTGCCCAGAGTCGGAAGTAAGATATTTTTTAAAAGTAAATTTTAAGGAGTCGGAGTCGGATATTTTTTAAAAGATGGAGTTGGAGTTGGATCATTTGCCATCCAACTCTGTAACCCTCATTCAAGCATAGGGTCACATTCTTCTATGGGACCTACAGACTATATGAACAGGCTTTTGGCCTACCTGCAGTCTGTGGAATAAGCAAGGATAGGTAATGAGAAATTTTCTGGCAAACTGATTCAGAGACTACATTTGCTGACAAAAACTTTCTTTATTAGAGAGAGAAAAAGAGAGAGTTTACATTGGTAACAGTATTTTTGTCACTCAATAAAAGTTCACGAATAAGTGCGAAAGCTCCGTGAATATCGATTTTGTGGTTACAAATAAATTTTTGTGAACTGTCCAATATGCAAATACGAATGCATGAATAACGAGAATTGACTGTATTAACTCAACAGTTGGTGGTACAATAGTCTCAATTTGAAAACTAATATTTAAAATTACAGTTTATTTCAGAATTATTATGCTAGAGGTTAATTTGCATTGAAATATTTGGTTTAATATTATTCCTCTAGTTAGTTTCAATTAGAGTAAAATTATAGTCTTTTTACATGATTTTATTTAATGTTTTTCTTAATTTACTGTAGTTATCATCAATATCATCTTTTGGCTGTTGTGAAAATTTGGCAACTAAACCTTTTCAATAATGAAAGTTTGATCAATTTTTTAAAAATTGGTGAAAATGTGTTTAAATCACAAAAAAAAGATAGATTGGCAATCTCTTATATATATAATATATTTAACTGCAATTACTGAATTTATATTTCTGATGATAGTATGTAAATTACCAGCTTTTCATTTCTAACAATTGAGATATTAGGTCATTCCAAAAAAATGTTTTTAGCAATTAAGTTTTGAAAGGATAAAAAAGATAACTCACTTGCTAATTTAATCAAGTACAGTCAAACCTGTTTTTATGCGGTCCTTTTCTGTGTGGTTTTTTTTTTGTGTGATTGTTTATGTGCGATTTTTTTTTGTGCGGCAGATTAAAAAAATTCCATCAAATGCATATTATGAATAAAATTTAATTAAAAAATGAAATTTAAAAAGAAAACAACAGAAAGTTGTCAAAATAACATGCAAATTCAAAAAGAATCCAACACATGGCCCACCCGATATTACTGTACTTGTACACACTGCGCCAACTAGTAACAGTAGTTGATAACCGTCCTATGATTAACATACTAAAAAAATATAAGCTTATACTTCTTGAATGAAAAATGTTCCTGTGTGTAAATTCAATTTTTCCGTTTGGATAACCAATTTCTAGCTACATCATGAGGTTTTGAATTACATATTTTCTATGTGGGACTTTTTTATGCGGTCCCTAATTATCGCATAAAAAAAAGTATTTTTTAAATATGTTGCAATCGATATATTTTATAGCTGCTTACGAAGTTTCACGATATTTTTTTTTATGCGATTTCTTTTATGCGGTCCTTATCCCCCGCACAAAAACAGGTTTGACTGTCGACTGTACATTGGACAATGAAATGTTCTTCTTCAAAATGATAAAATAGGTCATAAAAATATGCATTACTCAAAATGTTTCTGTTTCGACTGACTTATCTTTCATATTTTCCCATAAAATTTTATTCTTAATATGAAAGATGGAAGTTACAAATGATTTTATTTTGATATTTATGGAAAACTCATATTTAATTTCATTAGAGCTGTGGTTCAAAGTGTTTCCTCGCAACAAAAATAAACATTTCATTTCTAAACAGGAAAATTAATGAACTATCATCTACGAGTTTTCCATCTGCTGCAAAATTAATAGTACTTTTAAAAAATATTCCTTACGTAAATTCGTACGAACAAAAACGTTTATTACGAATAATCCGAAATAAATACTATAATCAAAATCGAAATCTGTAAATCTACTATTAGTATTACAATTATCATTCATTTTATAATTCTGCATTCTGTTACGAATTTTGGTTTTAATGAAAGTCAAACTAATTTCATTCAATGCTACATGAAACTACTGTATTAATTTTAATATGGTCTTTCAGTTCATCATAGAAACAGCAAATGCACTGACAGAATTAAACTTTATAACAGTCCCTTAAATATAGGCCATGATTAGGCGGTAGTGGAGGACCGTGACTGAATGTATACGTTCAGTTAACATTTTAATTCATATAACAAACTTATAATGTTTTAATCTTTATAAAGGAGGATAGAATAATATGAGACATCAAATTAATGTTTAATTTGTTAGATCAATCCATGAAGCAAGAAAAATAAAATAATTTCCAAACGAACAACACAGCGAAAAGATAACTAAAATTTCACTAAAACAATGCATCAACATTAAAAAATCAGATATGTCATAAATAATAAGCATTAAAAGTTTTCTTCATATTATTCTTCTGGTAATATGGAGGTTTTCGTTAAAAGTTTTTCATAATACAGTAATAAAGTTTTAATACATTATTATTTTCGGAATGTTGATTACGCAGTGCTAAACGAAATAACGTGATAAATTTTAAGTTTTTCTGGTTGTTTGAATGCTGGATATTTATTGAATTGCAACTGTATACTTAGAAAAAAAAAATTTTTAATTGAAAGAAAATATAAGAAAATTTGCATATTATGATGGATCTGATGAATATCAGTTGCCAACAATAGATATCATTTAAGCAAATAATTGATCTTTTCCAAAGCTCCCAATTTAGAATTATTACAAAGATTTTAATTAATAAAACAAACTAAAAAACTGAAATTTTGTTTCTCTTTTAAACTTCAATGTATTCCGATTAAATCAATAAATGGCATTTGATTATATCTTCAAATTTATTTTCATCATTCTATTCTATTCTATCGGTTCTTTTAAATTAAGTTTATCATATCATATAATCCTGAAATAAAATATTCGTTCGCGATATGGTCAAGTTTTGTTGTACGTTAATTAAACAAACGATAATTCACTAAAATTTATATGAAAGGAAGCAGGTTGAAGAAATAAATCTTTTCGAATATTTTTTATTCATTTCTAATAGCGATAATTATATTTAATAATAGTTTAAAACCCGTATATATATTAAATAACAAATAATTACAGTAATTGGTTGCCATGATGTGCGTGAATAGAAATTATGCAAATTAAATACTTCCAGAAGAAAGCAGTGTAAAAGAATATTTTTATTACATTATATTTCTTTGTAACTATGACCACAATAGAACAGATTAAAGCACTGAAAGGACCAAGAGGTACATTTTATTTATTTATTGTAAATAATTTATACTGAAATTAAATTTTTTTAAACTTTGTTATTACAGAGAATTTTTTCTTTAATAACTGCAAAATTTGTGACCAGCAAGTGTGGAACACTTACTATGGATGTCGGGCGTGTAAATGTTGCATATTCTTCGTTCTTCAATGTATTTCTATCAGAAGATGTATGATTTGCTATAATCAGCTGAAATGCATTGTTTATTCAGTATATAACACACTATGCTCATTCTGTTTTATAAGGACATGCTATCACTACGGATTGAATCCAATGAGGTTTGGTATTCATGACGATAGCTACTATATGAAGGATGTAATACCCGAAATTCCAAGATATGTTACATATGTAATGTAATCCCGTAATCTATTATACTTCTTTACTTCCCTTAATAATAATTTTTATTTCTCCTAAGGAATTAATGGATGCTTGCATATTGAGTGAATTGAAAAATTTTAAAGCTTTCTTCGATTCTGAAGCCAAAAAAGCTGAAGAATGGATACAACTAAATCCGCCTGATCATCCAAAAAAACTTGTGAAAGAAAAGGTAAATTTTTAGTTTTTATTTCGAAATTTTTAAAATGATAAATGTTTCATATAATAGATTTTTATCATATAGGACTGTGAAGCGAGATGCATATTTTTAATGATCGTAGAAGAATCTCTTCCCGGCCATGATTTGATTCTGATTGAAAATATTTATTATGATCCTTACAGATGCACATCTGCACAATTGCAATATCTAACAATTATGATTTTAGAGTTAATTAGAAAATTGAGAGATAAATATCCATATGGAAATATTGACTTGGCAACAAAGAAAACTTTAATATATTTTTCAGGTAATCATTATCAATAAGATAAATATTCTATTAATTATGAATGATGACGATTTATTTATTTATTTATTTATTTGTTTGTTTTTTCCTAGGAAGGATGAAAGAAAATTTAGGCCAATATGAGGAATTGCATAAAATTTTAGCAATACTCACCTTCTGGTTGAAAACCTGTCGGAATCTTTTCGATCAATTGATTTAACTATCTATATGGATTTTCTGTTTAATCTTTTGATATTTTATTGTCCTAAATATTATAAATTATATAAAGTTTTCGCTGGATTTCAATTTTAAAAAAATTACTAAATAAAGTTTTTCTCATCAATAAATGGGTTATTTATTGCAAATAAATTTAAATGTTTATGAACTTCATCTACTTTTCCATAGAAAAGTGAAAGTAAATAAGATTGTCATTCTATATGCGTATCACAATAATTTTTGAACTAAATATGTATTTTCATGAAATAATTCACACAGTTTCTGTCATTAAAGACATACTTCACCTTGCGTTGCCAACTCCATGAAACTCTAATAAAGGATACCTCTGCCCAAAATCTAAAATTTTCATTTTAAACATAATATATACATTGAATATTAAAATAAACTGTTTTTTTATTTGTACCTAATCTTTTTGCTTTTATTTTTAGAAAATACAAAGTATTTGACAAAATAAACAAATTTAACATTGTGCAAACAAAACAATTCTATTTAATAAACAGTTCATGTTAAATATGTAAATAAATGTATTAAAGTTCTAGATTATTCAATGTTTGGCCATAGTAACTAAATTGAATTTTATACTCAGCAACAACTTAATCTTATGGTAATTTCACACTCAAGCGGAAATTTTGAAACCTTAAATTATTCATTGTAATTTTAAAGCATGAAACAGATATTTAAATCTACAATATTGCATATTATTTTTTTATATATACATTATTTATCTCCAATAAATCAAATAAAGGACATTTGCCTGTTTGGAAAAGAACAAGGACTTTGAACTACAAATAAAGTACTGTCCTTTGAAATAAAAGACAGTTGGCAACCCTATCTCCACGCTACCTCTTTCAATCCAAGATTTATAGCCATTTAAAAATGGAGCCTATCAAACTTTTCCATTTTATATACTGTATTTAGAAATAATGTATTTTTTTAAAAAATAGCAAGATGGTCAAAAAAACTAACTTTGATTGCTATTTCAATTGTTTAAAAATTGTGAAAATTCAATTTACCTGATTTCTTCCTAATAAACCGATTTTTATGAAATTCTGTAAACTTATTGGATATTTTAATAATACAGTGAAACCTGTCTAAGTTGGACACATTTGGTTCCTTCAAAATGTGTTCAAGTCATTATTCAAAATTACGAGTTACCTTTCTGTTTAATATAAATTTCTAATTTAGTCATAGAAATTACTACCGCTAACGCATCAGTTAAAATTTATTTAATCAACTTCTACTTCTAATAATTTCTTACCAGATCGCAATATCGCGATCTGGTGAGAAATTAAATATGCTAATTTGCAACTTTTATCAAATTTTGTCAATTATTAATTTAATAAGCAATACAACGTAATTAGTAATATTTTCAACTGTTATAATAAATTTGATATAAATTATACAATGGTGAATATGGCAGTACTCAGCATAATATGAAGAAAAAATCATTTTTGAGAGCTCTCCAAATTTGATGTGCATAAATTATCATTAGTTACTTTATAATATGATTCTACGATTTCACTGATTACTAATTCATATCATCTTATCAGGTCATATCAAAATTTACCCATTCCTGCAGAGGGGTCTGAAATGAATAGGAACGATCGACGAGCTAGGATTTCATATAACATTCAATTCCATATTTAAAAAATTTTCAAGTGTGGGATCTGATTCGATTCCGAATCGTTATGACAAAAGCAAAAATGTTTCCACAGGCCAATCACTGCACTTATATTTCTACCTGAAATGATTTAATAATACAGCAGATCCGTCAAACGAATGATCGCAGTGAGAGTTCCGTATTTCTACTTTATAGGATTCGGGTTCAATTCCCAGGTTCCCCACTCCCAATTTTTTCATGAGGGATCCTGTGCTTGGCCCCTTGATCACCATTCTTTATCTGATCTCAGGTGTGGCTAATCCATAATGAGAAATGGACTAACCACACTTGAGACTCTCCCCGTTGTTCAGTTTTTGCGACACTTTCCAGTCACCGAGTGGAAAGTGTCGCGCAATAACAAAGGTAAACATCTGCCCAGTACCTGTGAAGTGGTCACCGGATAATGATAATTAGTATTAATTCATTGTGAATTTTCAAAATTTTAAATCCATAACTTTGAAATAATGGAAGAAAAATTGCAATTAGATGCATGTATTAAATACACAGTACACTTTAATTATTTCTTTCGGTGCGCTGCAAAGTGTATGGAATTCATGAAATAATATTCTGATAGGAATATATTCCGGGTCAAGTTTTTCTTTGTGGTGGTTGCATAGATATTATGAGATAAAACTTCATAATAGGAACCAGGTGATGAATATATCAACAGGCCGATTTACCATCCAGATTTTGTCATAATCTGGATGGTAAAATGGTTAATTTATGATAAAATCGTCATAAATTAAGTTCCATAAACTGAAAGTTAAGCCAAACAAAATGTAAAGTTATTATAGTATTAAAAAAAACAATAATTTCACGCTATTGATAAAACTTGTTAATAGTTTATTAACTAATAGAATTGATGCTATTTTTATAAATGATTACATCATAAAACTTTTTAATAGTATAATATGAAAACAAATTACAGTTTAAAAGACTACTAACAATGCTTATTATTTGTTAAAATACTAATGTAATTATAACACAACCATTACATATTGCAACTGAATGAAGTAATATCCCCTTTTGTAAAACATTTTTAGTAATTTCAGTGAAAAGATCTTTTAAGTTTTTAATGAATATTTATAGAGAATATATAATAAAAACAATAAATTGAAAGATTTTTTATGCGTGATGTATACGAACATGTTTTATGAGATTAGACTTACAGGCAAATCTGCGTTTACAAATGTCACAATGGAAAGGCTTTTCTCCGGTATGAGTACGAAGGTGGCTTATCAATGTTCCTTTTCTTGAGAAATTCTGCTTACAGATATCACACTGGTAAGGCTTTTCTCCAGTATGAATGCGCAGATGGATTACCAATGTTCCTTTTCTTGAGAAACTCTGCTTACAGATATCACACTGGTAAGGCTTTTCTCCAGTATGAATGCGCAGGTGGGTTACCAATGTTCCTTTTTTTTGAGAAACGGTACTTACAGATATCACACTGATAAGGCTTTTTTCCAGTATGAAAGAAAAGGTGATCTGTCAAATTTGACTTTTTTGCGAATCTTCGCTTACAAATGTCGCACAGGAAAGTCTTCTTGTTATTAGAAATACAATTACGGGACTTCATATTGGACTCTTCCTCGTAAATATGTTTCAAATTATCACACTGATGACTTGTCTGTGATTGAGTTTTGGACTGTGTCAGTAACTGTTCTGCTGTTCCGAATTTCTGACGGGACAAACTGCTTGGAATGCGATTTTCTCCATTATGAGTAATTATATGATTATCTAATAGCTTTTCTTCAGGAACTTCAGTGTGTGAAATACCCCTTTTTTTAATAAGATCTATAAAATAGATTAATATAAGTATTCAGCAAAAATCTTTGGTGTTCAGATACTAGCATTATTTAATTATTCTAAACATGAAGTGAGGAAAATTAAAAATTCTTAGTATATTGCTAATTTTCATAATTAAATGGATAAAATTTGTAATACATAAAACAATAATTTTTAAACAAATATTTTTACAAAATGCTTTAACAATTGAGCAATTCCGTTTCTAGAAATACACCCAAAACTAAATTGTTTGAGAGCGATTTTGATTAAATCAAATTAATGTCTTTTATCATATAATAAATATTATTTGTTTCAATAATGGATAATCATGATTTCTTTCTTCTTTATAGATTCTTTCCACTTTAATTACATCATTCTTCATTAGAATTAAATTTAAGGTAGGATCTAATATAATATTCAGTCTTTCAAAATCCAAAATTCTTTCTCTGTCTTCCATTAATTTCCTATTCAAAAAAGAAAACAAATTTTTATATGAAAGTATAACTATGCATTATGTTTTTAATGTATCAAAATCCACATAATCCAAATCCTAAAAAGAATTCAATATATTTCTATAACTTGATCGGATTTTCTTCCGTTCAGTTTTCGGTACTGCTTTTAAGTTATATATCTAAAAATAAATTGAAAGCACTATACTTGTTATGAAAGTATTTTTGCAATATCAAAAGTAATTGAAAATGATTTGTATTATTAGAGTAATAAAAGATAAAAATGAGATAAATGTGTTAATTTCAAATACTTCCATGCGAACAACATACAGTAAAAGTCCGAAAATCGGATGCTAAAAATTCAAAATAAAAACCAGCAAGTAATAGGAGTCGAACCAGGATCTTTGAAATACAGTATGTTTTCCAAAATTCGTGCTTCGATTCCCTGCACTGGAGAATTCTCATTTCGTATTCATCTAAATTATACTCGTTTGAAAAAATTTAAATTTTCTTTAGTGCAACAACGGTAATTGCATAAAATTTGAATAACACATCGTTTGATAATAAAAATCAATCTCAATCATTTAATATGAAAAAATTACCTGACGATAAATGGACTTGCTTTCGATTAACTTCAGCAAAAAAAAACAATAAAAAAAGCAAGGAATTAAAATATAAGAAGCTGTATGTTCATACCTTTCGAATTAATTAAAACGGTTATGGCTAACAACTTACCGCCGACAAGATACAAAAAATGTCGGATTCCTTGAAAAATATTTTTTGAAAAAGAATTTAATCCTAACTTAATATTCATTTCTATTATCACATTTTCAATTATATATAAAATTTAAATTAATCATAGTATTTTTACTTAGAATGATTCCAATTCTTTACATTTATTTGAGAAAATTTAATTAACGAAAATTTTCATCAAAATATATAGCCCAAAAATTAAAAATTTTAGTTCCATGGATGACGATGACATCCCCTGTGGGTAAGGAGTTAGAATATGCCCACCGTCTGACCCCGCGTGGAGTAAAAGGTTCCTAAAGGGGTTATCTCATTCGGTAGTTGTCGCGTCCGTCACTGGGATCTCACTCGCGGGTCCCTATATGGAACAGGAACTGCTGGTGGTGCCCAAATCGTCACTAGGGTCTGTGATGGGACCCCATACGACACCGGACCTCCAGGCTCATATTGTGTTCTCGACATAATCCAATGCATTGTCCTCTCTCCACCTTTGTAGATACTACAGAGTTAAGAAACACGGTTTAATCCTTGCCCTTTTGTGCACTTTTCGGTGAGGTCTCGCCGTCACCGCGCTATCCACAGGAGATGCGGACATTTCCCTTGCACAGCGGAAACTGTAACTGCCGTGTTGTGGTGATCCACCACGAAAAACGTCTTGCCCTAGAAGGAACAAGGCAACTACAGGCTGAGTCCTGTCCCCGAGGGGACGAAACGGCTACGGTTCATTCCCAGCTAAAGGGTCTGGGAACGAAAGCCATCTCCCCTTCCCCAAGAGGAAGCCTGGCAGGCCGCTGATGACTCGGATCAAGCCATCAACTGGTCTATCGTATCCATCAATTCCCTTAGTTTCATCTGATTTTGCTTACTTGCTTTGCAGTACTTCAGGCGGGCACGCCCTCCCGAACCATATATTCGTCCCAATCTCGTTTTTAAAGGAAAAGGCCCCAGCTAGAACCTCCATATTACGTGCAAAAAACTGACGATGACATTGAACGTGGAAAGTCGTTACTATAAAATGTTATCAATATGGTCGGCCGCATTGGCCGCTTGGAAACGCTTCGGCTTTCCACTCTGGTGGACCCCGGGTTCGAATCTCGGGTCCCACCCCTTGAAAATATTTATCATGGGGTCCGGCCCGGCCCGTCGATCCCCGCCTCCACAATCCAGCTGACCCCTCCGCAGGGGTGGGCAGCCTGTGGAAGGGCTTGTTTCGCCCCGCCACTTAGTACTCTTACTGAGTGGGAAGTGGCGTCATCTGTTGACAAAAAAAATAGGGAAACAACATTTGTGGAAAATTTAATTGTCCACAATATAGAAGATGGAAAATATGTTTTATATCAGAGTGAAATTGTTTATGAAGAATAACCTAAAACTAAAAACAATATCAAGAAGAAAGAAATAATTTAATTCCAGACTTGCGCAAATAAATTCATTCATGATTACAACTTTAGACATTTTATATAATTGAAGTTCCTTTAACCATTTTTATTGTTTTTTGTGTATCCTAGTTATATTCTATGCCATCAATTCATTTTATAATATAGTTTATATAATTTATTTATATAGTTAATTATTTCTGAATATCGAAGACAAAATGATCTCTGCTCTCTGAAATATTCAATAATAATGATTCTCTTTCCAGTTCGTATGAAACGTGTGCAAGGAAAACAGAAATTATGATGTGAAGTTTGTCATATTGAATTCGATTCGGGTAAACTTATTAAAAAGCGATATGATGATTCATTATGGAGAAAATCCCTCTTTGTAACTTGTGCCATCAGTGATTCCAAAGTAAATATTACTTACGAGAATATTTAAAAATTCACTCAAAGCCACAACTTTTTCAATGTGATAATTGTAATCATAGCTTCAAATCCAAATAGTATTTGAAATAGCATGTTCGTTTTCATACTGGATTCATACTGGTTTTTTCAGCGCGATATTTGTATACGAAGTTTCACACGAAAAGAAATTCTGATAAACTATCTTCGTACTCACAGTGGAGAAAAGCCTTTCAAATGTTATATATGTAAATAGTATTTTGCACAGAAGTTAACTGTGATAAAGCATCTTCATATTCACACTGAAGAAAAGCCTTTGAAATGTGACATTCGTAAACAAGGTTTTAAGCGAAAAGATAATCTAAGAAACCATCGTCGTACTCATAATAGAGAGAAGCCATTCCATTGATATGTATGTAAACAATGCTTCGCACATAAAATAATTGAATGTTATCTTCATAGGCATACTGGAAGAAAACCATTCACTATCACTTTTGTAAACAATGTTTTACTTTAAAAGAAAATCTTTCCATCCACTTTCTAAAGGAAATCTTTTCAATGTAATATTTGCAAGTAACTTTTTCAAAAAATCACATTTCATTAAATTTTTGCGACTGTATTGAAGAATATTTTTTTAATATTCTCATGTTTTCAGATTCTGCAATGATCGCACAAATCAAAGCAAGCACTGCTAAAATTTTTTGATATTTCCAATCTTATTGATTTGATCTTGTTCTATACAATCTAGTACTTATAAATTTAATAATTTTTCTATATAAACAATACAATCGATAGTATAGATGGCATCGAAAATGTAAACGTCTCAAAAAATTCGCGATTATTTTTGTAATTTGTGATTATCTTGCGATTTATAAATAGAACTAAAATATACTATACAGTACTATTTTTTCTCTTTATGGTTTTGAATATTGATATGTAATATATCATAATTCAAATACCAGTTTTTTTCATTTAAATTGAATGATTGTTGTTCTATGAAGTATTAATATAAAAAAGTAAGTTTTTATATTTTGTAATCTATATTTTTTCATTATTAAATATTTAGATCTTAATGTTAAAGTTCATTATTTTTATTTTATAAAAAAATTGCATAAGGATTGATTTGCAATAAACATGTTTGAAAATTAAACCTAATTTAATTTAATCTTTCGCTGAATTTCAATGGAAACATATTTCTGATTAATAACGTTTCAACTGTTTCAAAAGTAATTTCAAAGATTGTATTCTTTAAAACCATTTTTAGAAATAAATATAAGGCAAAACAAGGCTATGATGCAACCTATCAGAAAATGTTAACTCAGTGAAATTTTATTTATAGTTGATATATATGCAAATCAATTCTGCAAGCATAATTATGTGAGCTTTTAATTCCATTTAATCACTAAGAGATACCAAGGTAGATACTATGCTGTTAATATGAAAATTTTTAAGAGATAATTGTACTTGTCTTTATTATAAAGGATAGCAAAAAATTCAATATTATTTTTTAAAATAAAAATATTTTTATCAATTTTTCATTTTAAATAATTTACTAATTAATTATTTTTTTATCTTTATTTATCACAATTAATCTATGTTTTCAGTAAGATAAAAAAAATAAATTTTTATATATTGAGAAAATTAATGCATTAACATTAATCTATATTTTCTGTTTATTACCGATATAATAAAAAATAGAGTATATATGTCAAAATTTCTCAAAGGGCCCGGTTTTCAACAGAAATGTATTTATTGATCCGCACTAAATGTACATTAGTTGTAATAGAAATAAAGTGTAATTCTATTCTAACTGCAGCATATATAGGCTATATCCAGTACTGTTGTGCAAAATAATTAACAACCAGTTCGGTATGTTTTTCTCATAATGAAAATTAGTTTCAATTAATCATAAAGTAATACTTAAAATAGGCACGATACTATTATGATGTTACTTTAGTACACATTTTCATTATTAAACATGCTTTCAAGAAGTTGTGAGAAACTGGAATCAATGTTTCCATTGGAACCGATAGTTTTCAAACAATTAGGTGACTTTCAATGAATGTCCCCTATAATAAATTATCATTATTTTTATCTTATTTATGCTGTAAAGTATTAATTAACAAGCTCACAAGAATTTTTAATTTTTTGTTTTCTGTCTCCACAAATAGCGGATCGGCGAACCCGACAAATTTTTTACAACTTGTTCCTGCTAATCAGTGCGAATCTGTTTAATGACAGCACTGCATAAATTCTAACAAAAAGACCCCTATAATAAATTATCATTATTTTTATCTTATTTATGCTGTAAAAGTATTAATTAACAAGCTCACAAGAATTTGTAATTTTTTGTTTTCTGTCTCCACAAATAGCGGATCGGCGAACCCGCCAAATTTTTTACAACTGGTTCCTGCTAATCAGTGCGAATCTGTTTAATGACAGCACTGCATAAATTCTAACAAAAACTATATTTTTCAATGTAATCATATATGTTAATTGTTTCCTTTGTTAAACCACACTGAAATGATGCAATTCAATCAGTAGGTATAAAGCGCTGGATATTACAGAATCCATCACAGACTGCCTATTCTCTGATGAATTCAGCGGTCAGGTAGAGAATAGGGTTTAACCAACAAGTCCGGACCTTTCCTCAGAAAACTCTGAAAGGTGTATTTGGATTATACTTTTGAAAAACATTGATTTAAATAATAAAACGGTCTTTTGTTCAAAACTATCATAGTGATACTGATTTACGTCATACTGATGCCGTTTTCATTGATGAGCTTTGGTATCATATTAATTTGTCTTGCAGTATTGGCGTACATCTGACACTTATCGCGCGAAAAAAAAATTATTTTCGACACAAATTCATTTCGCACCCAGTTTATTTCGCCCTTGTGACTCGCCAACTAAACACTATATTATACTTTTATGAAAATGTATAAATAACACATCATAAAATAGCTAAGTTATTATTAATTAAATAACATTTATGCAACACAATTTATGGAATTGTAGCGATTGTGATGTTGCTGAATCATAAACCAATGCTTTTCAGGTAAATGCAAAAATTTATTAATACAATATTGTATATGCTTATAAATATTGTTATTGCTTTTTATATTTACAATGTATAAATGTATATGCACAAATATATTATTTTTAATAATGAGACAATTTGTATTTTCCAGATGTCTTGGCAATCTGGCAGTTTCTTTATAAAAGAAAAACTTTTATATCTGATGGTTTGCAAAGATATGTGTGATATTAATTTTATTGTTGGTCACGAAAAACAACTGTTCTCCACACATACCTGGCTACTGTCTTTATTCAGTGAAGAGTTCCAGGCCATGGATTTTGGTCCCAAGATAAAAAATGCATATACTGTTGAATTACCTTATGATAGTCCTAAAGCATTTGAAGTTTTCATAACGTAAGTTTTGTTCAAATTCTTATATCAGAGATAGTCTTTTTATTTATACATAGTATTATACATTTTATGTTATTTCTTTTTATTTGGAATGAAACTTCCTGAAAAAACTTAGGAATGTGTGAAGGAAACATATTGCATTTTCCATTACAATATTTATTTGTTTTTCAGTGTAAGCTTTAAAATCTTGTTTTAATCACTAAAACTTGCGGAATTCATTCTAACGATACAACTTATATAAATGGACTATTAAATATTTTTCAGAAAGAACATTTAAAAATTACTGTATTGAATAACTCTGCTGTTAAATTCTCTTATGAGGAAATGTATCTTCTAGTGAATTAACTTAAATAGCAATATATTATATTATTATAGACTTTAAAAATAATAATAATATAAATTAATTCCAGATATGCCCAGATAGTATGCAATACGTAGAACTATAGTCTGTTCCACTTTGAGATGGCAGTGAGATTATAGTTCGTCCGCGAGAAGAAATATTGATCAAAATAGTTTCATGTATAAAGTTTCAAAGTCTCACTGCAATCGTAATTCGTATTTTTATCTTCGATATTATAAAAAATCTGAGGATAGAAAAAGATGAAATTAAAAAATTAAAAAATTTCGTAATCGAGAATATTCGTATTCGAGATTATTCTAAAAGTAAGATGGGGTGATGTTCTTACGTGAAGAATAATATGAGAGGAAAAATTCTTCATAGTCAGGCGAAGCAGAGTATATTTAACGTTTACTGCAGATTAGTAGAACTGCATCAAAGATAAATCAGCAATTTACATCGTAGATTATTTTGCATATTTTACGCCCCCTTTCCAATCAGAGAAATTACTAAGGCGGCGTGACCAGTTCCAACCACGGGCTGCATCCACACCCGTGGAGGGGGCCGGATGGTGAAGGACGGGGATACGAGCTGCACCCACACCCGTGGAAGGGGGCCGGATGGTGAAGGACGGGGATAGGGCCGGGCAGGCTCATTTCTTATTCTGAGACTGGCCAAAAGGCCGCTCCCCTGCTCCACTTACTAGGATACTACAGGGTACTTAATGTCTGCGAGAATAATCTCGGCTTAAATCACAGGGCCGGGCAGGCTCATTTCGTATTCTGAGACTGGCCAAAAGGCCGCTCCTGCTCCACTTACTAGGATACTACAGGGTACTTAATGTCTGCGAGAATAATCTCGGCTTAATCATTGCCTGCAACTGGGGTGCGGACTCGCCCGCCACCGCCTGATCCACAAAGCGAACGAAATACGAATACGGCGGACTCGCTCAATTTCCCAGGCCTAGGGGTAAAATGGCCGTATTCGCATCTTGTGCAATGTGTCGCCGAAGCGACCTTTAAATTGCCGAGAATCGCCTCCGTCCACAGAGGGCCCAGGCCTAGGAGTAAAATGGCCGTATTCGCATCTCGTGCAATGTGTCGCCGAAGCGACCTTTAAATTGCCGAGAATCGCCTCCGTCCACAGAGGGAGCGGAGACACAAAGAGGCCGTATTTCCTACTGTAACGACTGTTCTCGTGCCCGGAGGGATCGAAAATCCAAAGAAGCTGAACGGATTTTCTACTACCAGCTCTCCTACAAAGAAGATCTCCTTAGGACACCTTAGTTCTGACATAACCGTTGTGAAAAATGCGACAGCCCGCCGGAAGGTCGGAAAGAAAGGAATCGCCGAATCTTTCACAAAATGCAGAACCCTTACTAATAATCGCATCGGGAGAGTGGAACGCATGACAGTGCAGTCCATCCCAGCTGGAAAGGATTAGAATCTCTCCCGGTCATCGATCACCGATGTAGCCCACTGTCAGCGCTTGACTGGTGGGCGACCGGGGAGACGATATCGACCGACGCCATGCAATGGCCGGGCCCTGGCGCCTTGCCGTGGCCGAATATCGCTCGGATCAACTCCCCAAGATTTTGTGGTTCCCTAATGTAGCCCACTGTCAGCGCCAGACTGGTGGGCGACCGTGGAGACGATATCGACCGACGCCATGCAATGGCCGGGCTCTGGCGCCTTGCCTGTGGCTGAATATCGCTCGGATTAACTCCCGAGAATTTTGTGGTTCCCTACCAATCAAGCTTCCCGGCCTCTGGATGCAGGGCTCATGTCGTATTCTGAGACTTTAGCCAAAGCTTTTGCCCTGCTCCACCTACTAGGGTAATTCCCTACGAATCAAGCTTCCCGGCCTCTGGATGCAGGGCTCATGTCGTATTCTCAGACTTTAGCAAAAGCTAAAGTCTGAGAATACGACATGAGCCCTGAGAATACGACATTGCCCTGCTCCACCTACTAGGATATTACAGGGTACTTACATCTGCGAGAATAATCTTGGCTTAATCATAGCCTACAACTAGGGGTGCGGACTCGCCTGACCACCTCTCTGATCCACAAACCTACTAGGATATTACAGGGTACTTACGTCTGCGAGAATAATCTCGGCTTAATCATAGCCTACAACTAGGGGTGCGGACTCGCCTGACCACCTCTCTGATCCACAAGCGAACGAAATACGAATACGGCAGACTCGCTCAGGTTTGCCAGGCCCAGGGATAAGAAGGACGCATTCGTATCTCGTGCACTGTGTCGCCGAAGCGACCTTTAAAGGGCGCCCTATACGTAATCTCGTGCACTGTGTCGCCGAAGCGACCTTTAAAGGGCCGAGAGGGAACTGAGACACAAGAGGCGTGTATTTTTTTTTGTCAACAGATGAAAAGAGTATTAAGTTTTTTTTTTCCACTCAGTAAGAGTACTAAGTGGAGGGGCGAAACAAGCCCTTCCACAGGCTGCCCATCCCTGCGGAGGGGGTCAGCCGGATTGTGGAGGACGGGGATCGACGGGCCGGGCCCGGACCCCATGATAAATATTTTCAAGGGGTGGGACCCGAGACTCGAACCCGGGTCCTCCAGAGTGGAAAGCCGAAGCGTTTCCACGCGGCCAATCCGGCCGACTGAGGCGTGTATTTTCTACAAACACTGGTGCTCATTACTGAGCAACTGGACAGTCCCCGAAGGGATCGAAATCCCGAACGGATTTCACAACACGTTCTCCCAAGAATGGGAAATCCTTAAAACACCAAAGCTCGGGCACAACCCCCGCGAAAATCGCGACAGCCCGCCGGAGGGACGGAGAGTATAGTAATCCCGAACCCTCCAATGGATTTCACAACATGTTCTCCCAAGAATGGGAAATCCTTAGGACACCAAAGCTCGGGCACAACCGCCGCGAAAATCGCGACAGCCCGCCGGAGGGACGGAGAGTATAGTAATCCCGAACCCTCCACAAGAGCAGAACCCTTACTAATAATCGCATCGGATGGATCGGAAGGCATGACGACCAGCCGACCCAACCCTAAAAGGGCGAGAATCTCCCCCGGTTCGATCACCGATGTAGCCCACTGTCCGCGCCAGACTGGTGGGCCACCATAGGGACGATAGCGACCGACGCCGTTCAATGGCCGGGCTCCTGGCGCCTTGCCGTGGTCGAATACTCGCTCGGATCAACTCCCTGAAGTTTTATGATTCCCTAGGAAGCAAGCTTCCCCGGCCTCTTGCCGTTCAATGGCCGGGCTCCTGGCGCCTTGCCGTGTTCGAATACTCGCTCGGATCAACTCCCCGAAGTTTTATGATTCCCTAGGAAGCAAGCTTCCCCAGACTCTGGTAGAATCAGCCCGAGCAATGCCAATACGTCGGGTGGGTACCGGAACGGCTTCTATCCCTCCACCATTCATCCCTTCCCGGCCTCTGGTAGAACCCAATCAGCCCGAGCAAGGCCAACCCTCGGGTGGGGACCGGTACCGCTTGGGATTTCGGCCATCCCTTATAGAGGACTCGTACCTCACGCAGGGCGTACATCAGACCAATTCTTTTTTTTTTGTTTTGTTAAATCGACTCGGGTGAACCACTCTCTTTCGACTCGCCGAGAACCCACCAACGTCTGCACACGCCCGTGGAAGTTGTGGGGTCGTCTTCGCCAGAGTTTCGCCAAGCATTTGGCAACCCCTTTGTTTCTTACTGTCACTATGGACCAAAGCGAGTATATAATAAGCGAGACAGCTTAACGTTAAATAGTGTCAATGTTCTACAGCGCCACTTACTTGAAGCGGTTGGGGGGTGTTACTAGAATGGAATTATGGGACTTGTTTATAGCATTGATTCAAACGCAGATTCATACGTCAATGATCGTTAATATGACTACTTAAAAATGAAATTAGCTAATCTGACAACAGAATAAAAAATTTTGTCCCGTTTTCATATGAAAATATTTAATAAATGTAATTAACGATTTTATTCGCATTTCATAACACGTTAATATTTAGCTTTTGAAAAATAAAAAAAAAAAACCTATTCTCAAATAAAATATACAGTAAAAACATCGTT
>AYEL01086144.1:0-20896 GCA_000484575.1 Olivierus martensii
AAAAAACCTTAGACTCGATGAGATTTTATAAAATTTACAATTATTATTAAATGTGCAAAATAAATTTTTTTTCTTTATAACATTGAGATCATGTTCTAAAAAAATTGCATATTGAGTGAAACAATGTAAAATACTGTATTCTAAATCATAAGTTATTTTAAGATAGTAAAACAGATAATTCATTGCCACAAAACGAAAACTTTAAAAAATTAATGAATATTTGTGAAATTGATAAAAATTTAAAAAAAAAATTTGTACAGTCTAACCTTTCTTTGTCTTTGGGAAATCTATACATTCTTTTATCAGATGAATTGTTATTACACATTGCCAAAAACGAAAACTTTAAAAAATTAATGAATATTTGTGAAATTGATAAAAATTTTAAACAAAAATTTGTACAGTCTAACCTTTCTTTGTCTTCGGGAAATCTATACATTCTTTTATCAGATGAATTGTTATTACAACCTTCAAACGAACAGTAATTTGATTTCTTTTTAGGTTTCATATTGTGAGTAAATCTTTGATTTTACACGCTCGGTTTCTTCCGTCTATACCTCGTGGTCTGTACATTGAAATTTTTAACTTAGCGCCATTTCCGATTCTGCGCAAAACTTTCATGTGATCAACGCATGCCCGAATATTGAAAGTGTTTCATCCCCCCGCTCGTTAGATGGCGTTATAAGTTGAAGCGAACTCCTCTCAATAGAAGCTGTCTCGCTTATTATATATAGAAGCCGTCTCGCTTATTATATACTCGCTTTGCTATGGACGTATCGGCCCGGATATACCAGATACAGGCATAATGACAGCCGGTAAGCCTTTCGCCACGTCAAGGCGGGCACCCTCGAGAGGGAGCGAGAGATGGGTGCAGCCATGTTCTATCGACCCTATAGGAATTTCTTCACTAGGGGCAGCTACTATTGGGGGCCGGGGCAAGGGACTATCCGAGGCCGACCAGTTTTGCTGCTGGATTTCTCTATAGAAAGTCAAACTAGATCCGAAGGCGAATCCGGCTAGGACTTCCCGCAGCTGTCTACTCGGGGAACTACTTCCGTTCGACAGCCACTGACGCACACCGACGTCTGCACACGCCCACCCGTGATGTGAGGTTGTCCTCTCCTGAATTTCGCCAAGCAATTGGCAATCTCTTAGTTTCTCCCTGTCACCCGGACCCTGTCCGTCCTTATGGACGTACGGGTCCGGCTGAACAGGTACAGGCATAGTGACAGCCGGTAAGCCCTCTCGCCACGTTAAGGCGGGCACCCTCGAGAGGGACCGGGCTGGGCCCACTACCCCGAAGAAAACCGTGACCAGACCCGGGTCCTCCTGCGTGGCATACCGATAGCATTACCACTCGGCCATCCAGCCACCTTACATCATAAATTTGGTAATAGAATTAACCGGCGTGTCAGTAAGGATTGTTTACAAAATCAGGAAGGAAATGAATGAAGGCACAGTATCGACACCAAACAAGAATTTTTGTCAACAGATGACGCCACACTACATTCTGGTTCACGTGGCGGGGCGAAACAAGCTCTTCCACAGGCTGACCACCCCTGCGGAGGGGTCAGCCGGATTGTGGACAAACAAGTATTTTTGTCAACAGATGACGCCACACTTCATTCTGGTTCACGTGGCGGGGCGAAACAAGCTCTTACACAGGCTGACCACCCCTGCGGAGGGGTCAGCCGGATTGTGGCGGACGGGGATCGATGGGCCGGGCCCGGACCCCATGATAAATATTTTCAAGAGGTGGGACCCGAGACTCGAACCCGGGTCCTCCAGAATGGAAAGCTGAAGCGTTTCCAGGCGGCCAATCCGGCCGACTACAAAACAAGTATTTGAAATGAAAAGTTATACATGATCGTTTAAGTAGATATGAAGATTTTACTATATTTGCAATTCGCATGAAACACACCACTATTTTTTCTGTAACGAATGCCCCATCATAAGTCGTCTACAATCTACTGATAAATGCCGACAATGTCTTGTCGATGATATTATCGAGAACAACACTTTAATAAAAATAATGAAACTATTTAAAAGTACATAATCTCACTTTTATTATAACTTTTGTCATGAGTGCATGAAAATTATTTATTTTAATAAATAATATAAAATGGAAAACGCTAATAAAATATAAAATTTTTATAAAGTGTATTTAGAATATCAGGGGCATGATGAAGACTTCAGATTTATAGGCAAAACGTCTTATTTAATTTGTTTAAGCATAAAAAAAGAGGATAAATTATTGAAAATGTACTATTAATACTTTTTATCATCTAATAGCGGGAGGATACGCTGTGCTACGCCACCAGATGACGACACTGCCATCTCAAAGTGGAACAGACTATAGTGTATTGCTATTAATATTTTTATCATCTAATAGCGGGACGATACGCTATTGTGTGCTACGCCACCAGATGACGACACTGCCATCTCAAAGTGGAACAGACTATAGTGTATTTGATAGATCTATCGTATTGTCTATTTTCATATACTGTACTATATGGCCATGTGGTAACGAATTCGCTTCTACCTTAGAGGACCAAGTTCAAATCTCAGTCCTATAGATCTATCGTATTGTCTATTTCCATATACTGTATGGCCATGTGGTAACGAATTCGCTTCTACCTTAGAGGACCAAGTTCAAATCTCAGTCCCTCACCTCCAGATTTTCAGGTGAGGTCTGGGCCCGGCCCTTGAAACCCTATCCTTTAATCTTCCGGATGGCCCCATCATGGGTATTGGCCAGACTGTAATAGGCTCTAAAAATGGCCGCCTTCAGATAATGTATTTCCCTTGTGAAATATGGCTGCTTGGCCGGATTAACCGCGTGGAAACGCTTCGGCTTTCACTCTGGAGTACCCCTATTCGAGTCTCGGGTCCCACCCCTTGAAAATATTTATCATGGAGTCCAGGCCCGGCCCGTCCTCCGCAATCCGGCTGACCCCTCCGCAGGGGTCGGCAGCTTGTGGAAGGACTTGTTTCGCCCCGCTCTATAATAGGCGTATTCGGCAATTCAGAATTCTTAAGAAATCTGAACAATGATCGTTCGGCATTGAGTTCTGACGTATATCTGACTGAAGTGCCGCGTTCGGCAAATCAGACAACTGAAAAGTTCTGAACTCAGATAGTCAGATCTTCGTCAGTCATCTCTGTAGTTTCTGACATTGATCTAAGCAACATGGCGGCGCCCGTGAGATATTTATGCGAACTTAAAATGAATGAAAGTGATGAAGTTTTTCAACTCTATCTAACATTCAGAGAAGCAAAACCGTATAACTGAAGGAAAGATATCTCGTTACATAAGTAGACATTATTAATTCGAGAATTCGTGTGTGTTTATCGATTGAATAGTATGCTCACGTTGCTTCGTCCTAAAGTTGCTTCGCTGTTATTACTAATTGATAAAGGAAATTTTTATTATTTATTAATGTCGTAGTTAATTTATATTTGTTTTATTGATAATTATTTCAATAAATGGTATTTATATTGAGGATGATTTAGCCACTAATCCAGTGTAAAGTTTTTTTTAATTCGATATTACTATGCATGTAAAGCATTGTAATATGTGTAATAACTTGTATTAATTTATCACTTCGTCTGCCATGTTAGTCAGTAGAGAAGCGGACATATGCGTTCGGCAAATGCCAAGTCAGATGAGTCAGAGGAAACTCAGAGGTCACGTGATCAATTCAGATATCTGGTCAGATTGATCTAAATTGCCGAATGCGCCTAATATCTTCCAGAATGGACTGTGGCGTCATCTGTTGACAAAAAAATATGTCTGCTTAAACTCAAATATCCTAAGCTACATATTGCATACATTTAGAGTACAAACGGTTTCGAAATGTAATGAAATATGTTATTGTTGCTATAAAATAAAAATATATTATGAAAAATTAATTTATCTTAGGATAAACCGGCTGTTTTGGCATTTCATACAATTTTCACACAGTAGCATATATAGCAATATCATTGCTATGCAGTGAAATCATCATTATAGATATTTGGGAAATCACTGTCATTTGTTCATTTACATGCATTAGTTTTATGACTACATTTGTTGTGTGGCAATGATATAAATGCATATTAGCATTATAAAAATGTCATCTATTGGAGCCATGTGAATCATCCCATAATCGTTATCCTAATGATATTGACGAACATCCCATGACTCAGTTCAGAATTATTATCCATCAAACTTAATAGAATTTCAGCCTTAATTGTTCTTTTAATTGAAAGACCTAGCAACACTCAAATTTCAGTTAAAATTTACACACATTGCTATTTCTTTTAGCAATAATTTAATTAAAAATGCTAAAAACTCACTTCCTTGCGTCAGTAACATTGTAAAGCTGAGTTTTATTTAATTAATTAAATAGTATAAACAACTATCAATCAACTTGCATGAAATTTTTTGAAAGAATTTGGTAACAAACTTTCTGATTACATGATAGTTTTTGCATTTTAACACAGATCACAAAAATATATAAATAATTTCTTCCTTTACAGGATAATTTCTTCATGGAGGAAGCTCGTTAAATAGGAACTTGTAAAACAAAAATCAATTTCCCATTGACAAGGAAATTTGGACATAATAAAATTAAGTAAAGCTTAACAAAATCAATAGTATATGATTAAACAATGATTTATTTAGCTAAATAAATGAAAATATATAACATATATACCAAAACATTGTTTATTTCTTGCATTTTAAAGACAACAAATAAATATCAAATTATAAATAGGTGTGATTATATTTATGCATGAAGAGAATAGAAAAATAATTTTTTCGCTCCCAAGGGGTGCTTGCCAACCGGGTAAAAACGAAAAGGAACCAAACTTTATAAATAAAGATAGTATCGATAGATTGTTCGATCAGTCGATTATTAAGAGGTATAATTCAAATATAAACGATTAATCAACAATCAAATTCGGGATACATTCATGACGCGGAAGAGAAAAATGCGGCGTGAGGCGGTCCATCAAAGCGTATCTTTCCGCCGACTGCCGCTATAATCGGCGTAAAGATACGTTCCGAAAAAGGCGCGCTTTTCTCGGAGCATGCCTTGTTAGTCATTCTAACTTTTGCAGCAAAATTTCCGATAAAAGCTCATTTCTCGAACTTTTATCGGAAGTTTTGATTTTAAACTTCGAAATTTAGTTTTTAAATTTTGTTCAATATTCTATAAATATATGTAAAATTTAAATATATATATATATGTATATATATTTATACCATGAGTTTTTCTTGAAACCGAAGTCTGATTTTTGGCATCGAGCCACTTCTGATGCATATATCGTGTCAAGAATCATTGGCTACGAAATATTTTTTTAATTCTAACGGCCATGCGTTTGAATGTATTGGCCGTTTTGAACGGATTCAAATCAGTGAACGTTTCCCGCTCTTCCGGGGTCGCCCGAGCAAAGAGTCGGCCGATCCCGGAAGAGCGGAAGATGGCCATAAGCAGCCGAGGAACAGTCAGTTTCGGACCAGCGGTCAAGAGAATAAGTTCCGTCGATTACTGGTGCACTCAAGGGTATTTATTCTTTAAGTTCTTTTAGTTTCTTAACTATAATTAAAGTTCTGTTTTATAATTTATTAATGTAGCTTTATTTACAGACTATTTTACGCTCGCAATGTGACTTTATTGCACGTGAAAATAATCTTCTACCCTGTTAATATGGAGGGTATAGCCCACCCGCCTTGTTCTCCGAGCTTTTATGTGACAATAAAAAGAAGGAAAAATATATTAAAGGAAAAAACATGTTGAATTTATTTTTTACAGACAATACTATGATAATCAAAATAAAAACATTTCAGACATAAGATAAATCGACAACTTGCGCACTTGATAAATCTTATTTCATCAGGAGAATTAATACATATGAGAGAATCTGTACATAAAAATTCAAAACATGCTAATTGGCAACGATTATCTACTATTCCGGCTGACCACCAAGAATACAATAGAGATCTGAATATATCAGATGAGATTTGGTGATGTATTAATGATTGTAGACGTATGGTACCTGCTCTGCCTATCCAGTTTTCCTCATTAGGCAATGTAGAATGGTCATATAACAATTCTAAAGCAGTTACATTCACAAATTCCTTTGGATAATCTTCTAACCTAAATAAAATTTAAGATTTTATTTCAAACAATAATCAAAAAGTGTCCATCTTATTATAAACTGTTGTTCAAGGTACAAGATAGAGAGGTGTCCAGGATATAGAGGTTTGGACATATAGTAAAATATAGGCTTGTCCGGTTCCAGGAAAAGTCGTTCAACATAGAGAGGTGTCCAACTTGACAGGTTTTACTGTAATAATACTTTAATAATAAGTGGACATGAAACAGCGGCCATCTAAAAACAGCAGACCCTCAAATTTTCAGATTTATCTAAAGTTGGACTATCAAATGATTTGAATTCAGACTGAAATTGATATCATATTCTAATTGCATATTTTAAAATAATTGCGGTTCGGAAAATAAGCGATTCGTTCTGTTTTGGTTTCACTTCAGAGAATCAGCATAATGTTTCCTATGAAATTATGAAAATGAAAAAATTTTATAGTAATTCTTTCAGTGCTTTTAAATACTATGCCCCATGTAAAATAAGTCATATATCTTTTATTTGCTGTGTTATATGCAAATTATTAAGTTTTTCCATGATTAGAATAAATTAATTTTTAATAATGACAGTTCTGTATTGTATTCAGCATCCTCGCTATTATAAAGTCATTTTCAGTTTATATTTTTACGATTATTTCGGATAGATTAGATTTATACTTTGTGCAGAATTTACAATCCCAATTTCAATTATAACAAAAAAAATCTTGCAGAATTGTTCATGATATAGAGAATATCCAAAATGAAAAAAAATGTTTCAAGTGAAATAGAAAATAGTTTTTTCAACTTATTATTATATAAAACTGTATTACATAATTTTAAATCAAATATCTAATTTTTTAAGTTGAAACTCATCATAATAGGTTTGAATCAGGTTGGTTAAGCCGCCATATCACACGAGGGATATACTGTATTTGGCGGTAGCCACTTATATAGCCCATCACAGGCTGCCCAACCCCCATGATGGGGTCGACCGGATAGTTGAAGGATGGGGTTCAACGGTCCGGGCCCGGACCCCTCCTGAAAAACTGGAAGTGTGGGACTCGGATCTGAACCCGAATCGTCCACGACGGTCCAGCATTACTACGCGGCCATCTGGCCGATTATCATAATAGAAATCCTATTATGATGATTGAAGAAAATTCATTTATCATATATATAATTCAATAAAAACATTCTTTAAAAATAATTATTTAATTGATTTACATTAAATGAAAAAAGTGAATAATGAATGTAATGAATATTTCAAATTTTCGAATGCAATGCGTTTTATCATAGTACGCATTATAACAGCGGTTCTCAAACTATTTAATGTGGCGGACATGATTTCTTTTTCCAGTGCTCCAAAGACCGGCATAAGATTTTTAACTTGCTTCAAAAAACAGGTTAAGTATAAAATATTTTCTTCACTTATACTTCCATAACATCACCCAATGTGAGTATTACTATATAGTCTTTGGTGGATAGCATAAATAACATTATGCTTCTGAAAACATGCCAACTCGCTGAGGACCATAAAAATATGATCGGCTCAGATAAAGTTTAACAGCGAGGTCATTTTCCTAGACCTGGATCCAAAATTTCAGCATTTTATGTAAAAAGCATAATAAGAAAGCGATTGAAAAATTTGATCAATGAAAAATCTGTTTTTCTTTATTCTATTTATATATTTTTATGGCTTTTTGGAATGCCCAATATTTATGGCTAGCTCAAGCTTATTTCAATTCACTCGGATTATGAATATAATTATTTTATAAAAAGATTCTATCAAATGAGCTTAGATCCTACAATCAAGAATATTTAATGCTATCGATAGAAGTATGTAGAATAAACCTTAAACTCTTAATACGGAAGATTAGAATTGTTTGTCAACAGATTATCGCCATTTTCCACTTAGATAAAGGACCGGATGGTGCTAATCGCTTGATAAAGCAGTTACTTACTACCTTGAAGGACCGAATTCAATTCTTAGTTCCAGACCTCTAGTTTTTCAGGAAGAATCTGGGAACGACTCGTTGAATTCCATCCTTCAACTGAAAAGAGCTACCCACAGCTGCCACTGGGTTTTGGCCAGCCTGTGATGGGTTCCTTCCAGTCTTTTCAGGGGGAAAACAATTATGTGATGGGCTGTAAAAATGACTGCCTCAAAATGTAGTATATACCATCTGTGATATGGCAGCTTACCTAAAATTAACTTAACCACTTCGATAGAGTACTAAGTGGCGGTACCATAACCGGTGACTGTACAAACCCTGACACAGGCTCTTACCTCTGCGGAGGAATCAGCCGGATTGTAGATGGTAATCGACAGGCCGGCCCGGACTCTATGAATAAATTCCACAATCCGGCTGACACTTCTGTAGAGGTGGGCAGATTGTGTCAGGATTTGTTTTGCTCCGCCATTTAATATTTTCTTTCATATTTATATCGCCACTTTCCATCCAGGTAATAGTACGCGATTGCTTTACCAAGCAGCCGTCATAATAAGAAATCGTATAGTTTTGAGCCAATTTCTATTATATAGCGTTAATACTTCATTAAAACGTATTCCAGAAAATTGGGAATTGCAAAATAGGATAATTTCTGTAATATTTCATTTAAAAAGGCAAATAATGAGTATATAATTTTCATTCTCTATTTTTTTAGCTTATTTTCCGATAGAAAGGCTTACAAGATCAGGCTATCTATTGTCATCTCCACTAATAGTCTTTAGAATATTGATTAATTTTGTATAAAATTTAATTCTGTAGTATAGGTTATTAAAATCAATGCTAAATATTATTAATTAGATCAGGGGTGGCTAACTATTCATGCGTCAATTTTTTCATTTTTTACTTAAGATGCGCCATATAATTTTATATTCTTTTCAGCCCTTTTAAAATATGATAATATGTAGGGCCTATATATTTAACATTAGATTTATATATATGTATATATAAATCTAATATTAGATTTGTTTAAATCTAATCATTATATATATATAATGAGATATCTCTAATAGCGCATTACCATGTGGACACTAGACCTAATCAAAGTTTAACTTAAGCATATTATAGCTAAATAAGGTAATGTAAGCTAGATATCTCTAATAGCGCATTACCATGTGGACCTAATCAAAGTTTAACTTAAGCATATTATAGCTAAATAAGGCAATGTAAGCTATAATCAATAGAAAATTAGAGAAAGATAAAAAAAATATTTTTAAATCTTTTAATATGAAATCTGAAGTTGAATAGTTAAACGAAATAATATATAACTTAACACAGTTCTCGATATCCGCCATTAATTTAGTAACTAAAAAGTCTCATTGGGTCACGTGCAACAATCAAGTAGTCATTATGATCCAATGAGATTGCTCATACGATCATAGTAATCCAATGATATCGGACAGTTAATATGTCACGTGGCCACTATAACCCAATGAGATTGCTCAAATAGGGTTAATCTTCCATCTTGGATTTTATATCAAGTAATTTCTGCCAATTACAATATATAAAATCAATTTCTAATAATCAATACCTACCTTTAAACCTTCCTGCGCAAATCCCCTAAAGTTAAAGTTGTTTCATAAAAATCCATTTAACCATTCTTGCGTTATAAGTGAGCATGCACAGGCAATCATTTCAGATTTATAATATATATAGATAAATTATATAAGAAATTTTAATTTTTCTCTGGAGTTCAGTGCGCCACAGGTTAGCCACCCCTGCTATAGATCATTTGTTCAAAAATGGCGGATGTTCAATCTTTTAAAGCATTTCTGTAATGATTATAAAATTATTTTAATAGATTTTATAATATTCAATATATAGATTTTGCCATTGAAGATGATTCTAATAACATCTATTTATTATTTTATCTTTAATCATTCAAAAATAAAAGACACGTTCGTAATGTAGAGGATTAGTTCTTTCTAGAGCTGAGCAGATTGTTTAACTTTAGTATTGCTTTATTAGCTGAATTTCTGAAATGATGACTATATTTGTTATCACTGAATTATTATTTTATTCTTCATTGACAAAAATATTAAAAGCAGCATTATATTAGCTATTTCTACAAGAATCTGTTGAAATGTTAGAGATTATGCTTTATATTTGTAACATTTCAGCAGATTCTTTTCCCATTTCCGTCAATTCATATTCCGTAGCGTTTTCGGGAATGTATGATTTGATATTTATATTTTTTTTGAACTTAAATCGCTCTTACACTATTAAAAAAACTATTTGAGGAAATTGTTGGTGTTCATAAAAAAAAAATCATCAATTTAAGATACATGATGATATTTCATAATATACTGTAGATACATGTTCATAATATTTATTTTTAAATTATTGTAACGTAGAGCAGTATCTTCTTTCAGATTCACAGAAATTTATTTTTATTGCTAATTAAAAATTTATTTATTTAAAAAAATGAAACTTTTACTTTCCATAATTCAAATGCTTCACTTATAAATTTCCGACCTAATTTGCATATTCAAACTAATTTTAAATATTCTAAAATTTTATAGAATTTTTTAAATAATAATAATAATATCTTCTTGAATTTTTAAATATTGTCATAAACAGAAATTTCTATAATAATAAATATTCTACTGTAGAATACTGATTTTCTCGATAAGATTAATGTAAATAAAATAAACATGCTGAAAGAAAAGTGAGGAGAAAGTTAACCTTTTAAGTAATTTTATACTTTTTTTATTTTAATCATGGCTACAGTTGAACAAATTCTAGAACAACAATTCACGAAAGGTAAAATATTTGAGATTTTCCTTTGAGAATCTTTATCGTTTACGAGAATATGAATTTTACAGCTAAAATAATTTCTGTTAATAGGAAGGATATTCTTTAGTTATTGCAGAATTTGCCGGCAACAATCTTGGAATGATTATTATGGATGCGAAGCGTGCAAAGATTGTATTTTATTTCTATTAGAAAGCGTTATTGAAAGAAAATGTTATGCTTGCTTACGAGAAGGGGAATGCATCGTTTATTTTGATTGCAGGGACGAATGTGATTACTGTCGTTTGGAAAAATGTTATACGAAAGGAATGGAACCCATGAGGATTGGAAAACATGCAAATGGTTGTTATATAAATGATATAGGACCTTTCCTGAAAAAAGCTGTAACACAGGTAAAATTTCATTATGAAAGATTTATAATTTAGGTGATACTTATCTATCTTCTTTGATTCTAAAAGGAACCCTTCGGATACATGGCAATAAATGAATTGAAAAAAATAAAATACTTTCTCAACTCCATGAAGAAAGATTTCGAGAATTGGTACCAAAACTATCCTCCACCAAAATCCATAAAGATGAGAATGCATGAGGTAATGATTTTTGTTTTGAATAATTAGAAACTATTTATTTGTTAACTTTTTTTTTTATTTTCCAGAAACCTTTCAAGGAAAAATGGGAAATAAATGGGCTAATCATGGAAATTGCAGAAGAATCCTTATTAATCCATGATGTGATTAAGATTGATAACGGCTATTACGATCCTTACAAATGTAAAATTTCGCCTTTGCAGTATCTCACAATCCAGATTCTGATACTAATTCGAAGGTTAAAAGATTTTTTTCCACAAGGAAATATCGATATCAAAACGAAAAATAACTTAATATATTTTTCTGGTATGCTTAATAAATTCTTTAGACATTCATAATTAAAAATTTTAATACAAAAGAAAAGAATTCAAATTTTTCAATAGATGATATTTATTTTTATTGTTTTCAGGACCAAATAAAGGACCCATAACTAGTCCTATTGTTTTGCACCAGCAATTAGCTATCGTTGCCAATTGGATGCAAGTTTGTTTTAGATACATGGATGAACTGCTGTCATCTGATGATGAAAACGTGTGGCTTTAATTTGTATCTTTTTATTCTATAAACTTTGATTAAAAAAACATGATGGAAACATGATTTTAAGATGTGATATATATTATTTTTTTTAATTTGAATAAAATTTAAAGATATTGAAAGCCTACTATTTTTTTTATAACGAAATAACACACATTCAATTTGTAACACACATTTTTTTACCAAATAAATAATAGCTAACACAAACATGAATGGAGGAAAGATGATTATAAGTACTGTGCTGTACTACATTAGGAATTTGGAATATAAAATTTGCTAAAATTTGGTTACAATAAATAATGCCATGAAAAAATTTTTTCATCAGAAATTTTTATGATTGGAATTATACATCTGTTCTAAATCATTAAAAGAATAAAATTGATAGAGGAAGCAGAAAATTGCAAAAATCTCCATATGGTCTATATTCTTTTCCTGTAATGAAATATTTTTAGGTTTTCTGCCGCTTCCCATCCCATGGCTTGCTAAATAGCGAAGTTCTCTCAAAGTCCTTATTGGCTGCCTATAATCTTATTGTAGGATCAGCAGTTAGATGAGAGAAGGAAGTTAATCGTTGAGATCGGACCATTCCTGAAAAAATCTAATAGCGAATCTAGGTTCAGTTTCAAATCCCATAAGTAGTAATTATTGTTTTACTATACATTATCTGTCATTTTGACAACTCTTATCCATCTAAGAAGTATATTCAATGTTTCTCGAGTTTCAAAAATACAAATAAAGTATAATAATTATAGAAATTTATATAAATAAAAATAAAGGAAGATATTCTGGATTCATTTTGTGAATTTTTTTATAATATGACAATGATTCGTCACATTTAGGAACGGATAAACAAACTTTAAATACCTTCAGTTTATATAAGATGACCGCATGGAAACTTGCCACCTGAAAATTTAGGCTTTTATTATAGAATCAGATGTCCAGATTTTTTAGGCAAAATCAAGCTCAGCTCATTAAATTCCATTTTTTAGTAATAATTCTAACACTACTAATCAGAGATGTTGGCCAGCCTGTGACGGATTCTGAAGTAGCAGCCGCCGTAAATCCGTTAATTGAATCTGTGGCAAAAAAATTTAAAATAAACTAATCAAATATTAAGTGAATAGATTAATATTTTAAAGTCTGTCTTATAGATTTCAAATTTTGTTATTGATAAATAAAAACGAGACATATAAGATATACTGGTGACAAAATATAGCAGCAACTTCTATATTCATCTTTTATCAGAATTAATTATAAAATTGCTTCATAGACTGCTTTTCTAATCCTGGACAATGATATTGAATACGACTGTAAACATAGATTTGGTTTTTTCTCTTCTTAAGTTTCGTCATAGGCACAATCGTAGCTGTTCTAAAGTATTATTAAAGTAATTACTATTTTCTCTGTTTACTTTTAGGTACAGAAAAATGGAAAGAATCATTTTGAAATAGATACTTCTTTCTTATGAATATGTTATTTTAATAATTTCTGATTTAAAATATTTATAATACTGAATACGACTGTAAACATAGATTTGGTTTTTTCTCATCTTAAGTTTCGTCATTGGCACAATCGTAGCTGTATTAAAGTAATTACTATTTTCTCTGTTTACTTTTAGGTACAGAACAATGGAAAGAATCATTTTGAGATAATAGATACTTCTTTCTTATGAATATGTTATTTTAATAATTTCTGATTTAAAATATTTACTCGATTTTTAATCAATTGATGATTCTAAAATCGATCTATTGTCGCCATAATTAACTCTTTTCTGTCACTGTTTATTATTGCTATCACTGTTCAGAATCTTTCAAAACCCTAATTAAATTTTTTAAATGCTAATTTAAACATCGATTAACGGATGAATCTAGAATTCCCACGATTAAATTGCTAGCTTATAATAATTTGAGATTAACAAATTATTATCGATTTATCGTTAAAGTTGGGGATGTTAATCTTCATCCGTATATGCATTTTTTTCGAAATTTTCCATCACATTTTTATTATTATTAGAAAAATTATTTTTATTTTAATAAATTTATTCTCAAATAACGTATTTTCTTATTATGTATCTATTAAATTCGAAATTTTCCATCACATTTTTATTATTATTAGAAAAACTATTTTTATTTTAATAAATTTATTCTCAAATAACGTATTTTCTTATTATGTATCTATTAAAAAATAGCTGATATGCAAATAGTTAACGTGTATTATGATTTGCATATCAATAGTGATCAATCGTGTTACCAACGAGTGTCACAGAGTCGTTAAATGTTTTAATCAGTTTTGTCTTCGTACACATATGTAACAAACCATACTTAAACTTCAGTTAACTATTGGTAGATCACCAGTATCAGGTATTAAAAAATTAATTCTAAAATTAGGATCACTTTTCTTAGCGCGATAAGTGCATCACTTACATGCGTGTATCTGTTTAATATTCTAATAAGATTTTTAAATGATAAATTATCTTTCAATATATTTTTTGGATTTATATTTATTTTAGAAATTCGGGCGGATTTTAAGTATTTACTATATTTTCTCGTGCATTTTCGAAGAACTAATTGCATTTTTCATCATCTTTTAATCTATCTTCGTTATCATAAATTATTTAATAATTTGAAAAATAAAATTCAATAATCGCCTCCTAACAAGTAAAATGTGTGCAAATTTAGACGATTACAATAAAAAATTTTCTATATTAGTTCTTTCAAACATATTCTTTGTTTTGTATTGTTTGACTACTGTACTGTAGACATGGCCACAGTCCAACAAATTGAAGAACAAAGATTGACAAAAGGTAAGGATTTCTTTGCGAATATATATTTATATTTAACTCCTTGATATGGTTCTATATCTTTGGACGAAATTTGTAGAATGTAATGAGTTTGTTTTTGTTTCTTAATGGTAGGAAGGATATTCTTCAGCAACTGTAGAATTTGTCATATAGTAGGATGGAATGATTATTATGGATGTGATGCTTGTAGAGGATGCATTTTATTTATGTTGGAAAGTATCATTGGTAGAAAATGTTATAATTGTTCCATGATTGGGCAATGTTACATTTTTTGGCGTATCGGACGTAACTGTGACTACTGTCGTTTAAAAAAGTGTTATAAACAAGGAATGAAATCTAGAAGGTATGGGATACATGGTGATAGTTATTATATGAAAGATGTCTCATCTTCTCTTGTAAAAGTGCACACGAAAGTAAGTTTAGAATTACAGATCATTAGAATTTAGAATTTGAATTTATTTTCTCTCTTTTTTTTAAATTAAGGAACCCGGCGATTTTCTTTCAGTAAGAGAATTGAAATTATTTCAAAATTATTTTGATATAAAAATGGGCAATTTTAGAAATTGGTTGCGTGAAAATCCTCCTGCAGAATACTTAAGACTGAAGTTAACAAAAAAAGTAATATATAATAACAATAAATAATAATAAAGGTAATATATAATAATAATTATAATAATTAACGTTTTTCTGTTTATTTTTTGAAGAAATCATTCAAGAAGAGATGCGAAATAAATGGATTAATCATGGACTTAGTACAATCATCATTACTTTTACACGACGTGATCAAGATGAAACACTGTTACTATGATCCTTACCAATGTAAAGTTCCACAATTGCAATATCTTACAATGAAAATTCTAGACTTAATCAGAGAATTCAGAGACCTATTTCCAGATGGAAAAATAGATGATGATATTAAATACGATTTGATATTTTATGCAGGTAGATTGTATTTTATATTTTATGCAGGTAGATGGTATAACTCTTTACCACCATCTCCATCTTTTTTTAATTTATTTTTTTTTACAAACATTACAGTAATATTTTTCATTTTAGGACCAAGAAAGGAAGATATAATAATTCCTACTGTCATTCACTCACAGTTGTCTAATATTTCCACTTGGATGGAAATATGTTACAGACTCTTTGAGGACTTTTGAAATTTTAAGTCTGCTTATTTCGGCATGCATTTTTTAAATTTTACCATTTGTTAAAGTTTATAATTAATATCTATATATCCGATTATTTTTAGAAGCTTTTACCATTTAAAATTATATTTCTAATTAAATTCTTTTTTGGCATTTTTAATTGTTATAAAAATCAAACATTTTAGACTAAAAAAAATTAATTCGAAATTTGAAAACGATAATAATACGAATGGAAATAATTTTCTCAATTGGATATTAAGTAAAATAATTTTTAGAAATTTCTATCAAATTTTTTTACTATGCTCTCATATAATGAGATCATACAGTAAGAAATCTTTAATCGTGAACCTCATCAAAGCTGTATTTATAATTTAGTTTTTATATTGTATATAACTTTTATCAGCTTTTGAAATGCATGTCTGATCTATTAAAAAGTATTATTATATTTCTTTGATGGTAATAAATATTGTTCTATGTAAAATTCATAGATCATAGATCTCATAGATTTTGATTTAAACTAATAGTCCCCAAACTTTATAATCGGGCCGAAAAAATAGCACGCATCCCATACAACAGACATATACTATGAGAAGCAGTTCGGATAAGTTTTCATTGACAATTCAGTGCGAAAGAAATTTTCATATCAATGTACGAGGTTGTCTTCGAGTTTTGAAATCGCTAAGTAAAAATTTCGCCATGTTGGTGATCAGCCAAACTTTGGTATAGTCTGGTGAAGGGGCAGCTCCCTTGAAGGTCCCAGACAACCCCGGGCACCATTTCGTCAGGCTCCCAACTTCCAGCCATTATGGCAAAGTTGAACTACCAACAGTTCAGAAAGATTACTGGAGGACGCAATCCCCCTTGCCACGTAAAGGCGTTTGCCCAATGTTAGGTATGTGGAGGGTAAATATGGAAGAGGAAGACCAAGGAAAGAGTGAAAAGACCAAATGGATAAGTATATGAGGAAATTCGGGTTTCAGAGTACAAGAGGCGGACATATATGAAAAAAGAATTACTGTAGAAGAAGCTGGTGTAGTATGTAAAGACGGGTGTATATCGCCATCTAATTTGTGGCATTTGAGTATATTTTTTTCTTCATTGAGTACTGCCCACCCTCTTACAAGGTTACATGCGTGATGATATTTTTTTGTTTATTTTTTTAAATACTCTTCCCTGGAGGTTTTTTATGATCTACTTATCTTGATTACCACCAACCGGTACGAAATTGGTTCGAGACGGGCTATCCACCAGGCATTCCGGTGTCTATGGGGTCCCATCACAGATCCTAATGACGGATTTTGGTACCGCCAGCAGTCCCGGTTCCGTATAGGGACCCGCGAATGAGACCCCAGTTACGGACGTGACAACCACCGAATTGTCACTGGGGTCTAAATTATATCTAAATCAGCGTTTCCCAAACTACGTTCCGCGAAACATAATTTGGGAAACGCTGGTCTAACGGATAGATAGATTTTACTTTTGTGATCCTCATAATAGTATGAATTATATTCGCGATATATGAGAGAAATTAAAAACATCGAACAAAGAAATTGTATATAGATAGATTTTACTATTATGAGGATCACGAAAGTATGAATTATATTCGCGATATATGAGAGAAATTAAAAACATCGAACAAAAAAATTGTAAACGGGAGGAAGAACGTTAAGACTGAAAAGAAAGCATTTACCGAATTGCACTGCCCGGTGCCAAGCTTCGTTCCCAGCGTCGTAAATCTCAAAAACAAAAAGGGATTACGTATCGCGGGCGAAGGATCGTGCTTGTGAGGGTGCCAGAGACTATTGTAGTAGACTCCACTTGCAAGAGAAATAAACAATATTCGGGAATGCATCGAAGCCCGGAAATTTCGGGTGGGATGTGACGTTTTGATCCCAGACTCGGGGATGCTATAAAAGGGGATCGGCCGCCCGCGTCGACAGAGAACGGGAGGAGAAGATAGATAACGAGGGAGAACGGGAAAAGAATGGATAGGAGAAACACGACGTAATAACTTTCAACGCCGATGTTTCACAACCGCCGTCCCGTTCCTCCAGCTGCACCGTACTAACAGGTTTGGATCCTACCTCCGAGAAGAAAAGTGTCTCCACCTCGAGGCATCAATTAACATCGAAGATAGTGCACCGTCCGAAGAAGACCCCCAGAACTTACCAGCCGGTCAACGACTGTAAATAAACACAGTGTGGACGTAGATCACATTAATAACTTTGAACTATAGACAATTAATGTTGCGCTAAGAAGTTGTGTAAAATCAAGATCTTGCAAGAACCTTCTGTTTATAAGGTATTTATTCTCCCTATTTGGGTTATGTAATTTTCTCTCACTCACGAATAAAGATCCAAGGCATTAACCGTACAAGTTGTTTGCCAGTGTGTCCTTGAGCATCTCTCCATCCTTACCCACATCATCATCATCCGCTAGGCAACCCGCCTGTTTTGTCGGCATCGTTCACACCGATACTGACTATGTCAGATCCTGACGATATCCACGTAAGGCTAAGGCCTATCGCTCTCTGGCGTCCCACACTATTTTACTTTATTAAGTAATTTAATATGGTTCTTAAGTTAAACTTTGATAATTTAATGACTAGACTGATTCCACGTGTGGTGTGCTATCACTCGTGGAATTTGACTGTCGGGTTATAGTATATATAAACTATTCTGAATACATTCGTCCACCCAATAAATGGTTTTTATTTAAATATTCTCGTCAAATTTTTTTATGTAATTCTTTAATTTTGATCAGGGCCGCCGAGAGAAATTTTTGGGCCCGTGATAAGTCTGTGGTCCAGGCCCCACTAAAAATGTGCATCACTTTGGTTTAATAAAAAAAGCCATATAAAACATTAATCATTTATTTAAAAATGCAAACAAAAAATTCAAAATTCCATACATTACATACTATGCTATATATAAAAAAGTTTATTTTGGTACGACTGCTTTGGGTGATCTATCGGCATGCTGCGAACTATCGGACACGTTATGTGATACTTATAACCCGACAGTCGGGTCCTTTTCAATGCCAGGCCCGTGACAAAAGTCACGAATGTTACCCCCTCTCGGTGGCTGTGGTTTGGATTAAAATTAAAATTTTTATATGGCATCAACCAAATCATTATGCATAAGACATATTCAATATAATTACTGTGTTACGTCGGGTCCAGTGTACGGTATATATTATAACTGGATCAAGATTCTTCTTCTATTCAGATATAATATAGTGATGAAAGTTAAAGTTTAATGAATCTAACGAAGTATTTCAAATATCGAAATCATGTGATGATTGTATTTAGGGTCCGTCCATAAACTACGTCACTCTGTTAGGGGAGGGAGGGTGTAGGAGATTTGTGACGAAAAATGACGTTGAGGAGGGAGGGAGTCATGCAAATTGTGATGTCATGGTATACAAATTGTTAAATACAATTATTTTACATCACATGATTAAAAATTAAATCCTAAAAATTTATAAAAATTTTTTATATGTTGATGATGTAACGATTTCATTTATCTATTCAATCACAGGGGTGTCCAACCTTTTAGCTTCCTTGGGCCACATTCGAAGAAAAAAATTGTCTCAGGCCGCACATCCTTTTGGCGCATTCGAAGAAAAAATTGTCTCACGGGCCCGCACATAAAATATACTAATTCTAACGACAGTTGTTGAGCAAAAAAGTTAGTAAATAATGTACTATAGCCTATATGATATCCATCATGACAAATAAGCAAAAATGTCATAGTATAATAATCTTTAACTTCTATTCGTTCAGAACTTTTTAAAATCATTGAACAAATCAAGAGATTTTAATCACTGAAATAAGAAATATTTTAGAAAATGGAAATAAGAAATGTAATGTAGATAAGTATTTAAATAATAAAAACTTCATTAAATTGATTATTTTTAATACGAAAATAAAACAAATTTATTTTTCTTTATTAGTGAGATATTTGATGATGTTGCGGCATTGTAACACTTTTTATTAAAAAGTATTACAATGCCGCGCGAATTTCAAAAAGTTAAAAAGAAATAAGTGCATAAAAATCTCAATATTTTAAGGAAGTGGGCCGCGAGTTGGATAATTCGGCTCTATCATAAACCAAAACAAATCAAACAAAGAAAACGAAACTTATTGTAACTCACGCATCACTGTCAGTACTAAAATGAAAGGAAGACTTTTAAGTATACAGAATATAATTAACGGGTCTATGAGATTTGGTGGAACACAATTTTGCATATCAGGAAATTTTTTTTGTTTTCCGAATAAACTAGTCCAGCAAATCTCGTCAAACAGCAGAACTGCCATTTAGGTTACTTTTGCATGGGATTAAAGGAAAACTGGTCACTTAAGATATCAGTTTTGAAGTAGCAGCTTTGACATGGAATGACCCCTTTGCCCACTCCTGCATTAAGCAATGGTCTGAAAATTATAGTAATGGGTGAAGATATTTACATCAACCAACTGTAACATTAGATGTTTGGACAAATGCCTATAATTAGTCGAAGATGAAAAAAACATTAAATTATTAGCCTATAACTGAAAAATCTATAAAACTACAGATGTTTTGAAATAATTTATTTTTACACAATAATTTTCCGTTTAATTCTAATGCTTTATAGATTAAATATTTTTCGTTTTTAAAGTAAAATTTGCATGTTAGAAAAGAATGCATTAAATATAAAAATATTCTCAGCGATGTTTCTATTTGATCATGAAATATGTTGCATTTTCAGTATAGGCTTCACTGCAGTTACTCGATTATTTGCAGGAAAGTTATCAAGAAATGCTAACTTTATCCGGGAAAGAGATAAAAGAATTTGTCAAATACGGTTGTATATACAAAATAATTTTCATGAATTTGGGGTAAACTAATAATAAGTGAAAAATTTTATTAGTAAGAAATTTGTTTAGAAAAAATTTTAGGTATAACAA